>PVHY01003415.1:74547-108458 GCA_004024945.1 Uropsilus gracilis
GGAACTAGGTCTCGCTACGGGCCCCAGGCGGGGCTCGAACTGCGATCCCTAGCCCCGGCCACTTCATAGGCTGAAGCTTACAAGCACGAGCCACCGTGCCCGGTTTTCAATTTTGACTTGTATGTATTGTATTGGCTAGATGAAATCTCTTTGTAAGCCAGAATTTCAAAATTAAATTTCTAAGTGAAGTTACTTTTTAGCTAAGTTCAAATCTGAATACATTAATAATCAGTTAGTAACAAACTCTAGAAGTCAATTACTATTTAGAAATTTTTATTAAATTTTATAATAGACATTTTTAATTTAAAAGATAGTTGCACTAAGACCTACAATGAGAACTGTTTAAATATTTTTATATTTATAGTGGTTGTAAAATACATAAATTCCTTATTGTTATGCAAGAATTTAATATATCATTTTAAAAGTTTAATTTTCTAAGGCAGTTACTTTTAAGTCCATTTCATGGTCTATTCTCACATCAATTGACTTACTTCATATTTTAGAAGATACTATGACTAAAAATAAATAATCATAATTATAGGGTAAAAATGAATATTAAGAATTTAGTATGTTCATTTCATTTTATGTCCTCCCTTAAAGGCATATATAATATTCCTATTCATCAGAATTATATTAGCTATTAATAAATAGTCTTAGTTCCTGAGTGGAGTATATATTTTCAATGGCTCCCACATCATAGGTTAAACCCTAATTTCTCATTGGTGTCCTCTTCATCCATGTCATTCTGTGTTAAGGGTGGTTTAGGGAGCCCCAGGATCTCCTACTGGGGTGCCGACTTGCTTATCTTATAAATTTCAGTTTGTGCATTCACACATTTATAACACATGTCGTTCTCAGCCGATGAGTGTTACTAGTCACATGTTATTTTGAAGAACTAAGTTATACCCCGTGCAAGAAATTATGTCTAATGTATAAATTAGACATGTTATTTAGACTTTACATTATACCTAACATCTAAATTAATTTAGACTCCTTTGGAATGTGGATCTTATAATTTGTTTTCTGAAGTTCTGTTACTACTTTGATTTTAGTTCATATTTGAATTTATATTTTACTTTGACATTATAAAAATCATCAAGAAGGGGACAACTTTCCAGACATGACAAAGATCAGTTATCTTATATCCTATATTGACATTTTAAAAATTTCCTCTGAATGTAAACCTTTAAAAACTGATGCAGAATAGGAATGAGTACTTTACATGTTTCTTAATGCATGTTTTTGAATGGAATGCATGAATGAATTATGAATTAATTGATTCTATTTTCTTACAAGGAATGTTTAGTTGTTGAAGTTTCCCCAGTTAATACTCAAAAGGTTCTGTATGAATCATTTGCTTTGTTGCCCCATTTAAGTTGCTCAGTTTGCAAATAATTTAATAAGCCTTGACCGTCCCAGTGCTTACTGGCCACCTTTGGGGAATTTTTCTAGGCAAATCCTATCGGCACTCCCCAATGTCAAGAAAATCCCTTGAGCCTTTGTAACTAGTGAGAACTTTAAAATTGCTTGTCACCAGCATACAATGAATTGATCTGCATGTTAATCTTGACTTTTGATCCTTCATGGATTAAGAATTAGCATGATCACAAGTGAATTTCCACTCTTGGTGATCTTAGAATTAAAATGAAACTATATTCATAAATCTTAATTGCATGAATTGCCTGCTTAACTATGACTTTCTTTTTTTGTAACTGTATCTATATATTGTTGCACATAACACTTTAGAATTCCTTGTTGGTCCCAATAGCATCCTTGAATTATGTCTTTTAAAGTCTTTTTAAATTATTTACATTGTATTTCAGAGGAGAGAAGCAGGCATTCCCATCTCTTTTTGGCAAAGCATTAATGAAGGGAATTTAATTGTGTTTCCTAATAGCCAACACACATATTAAAATTTCTATGGGCTGCTATAGCTAGCTTTATTTCATTTATATCATAAAAAATTACAAGTTACTTGTAATAAGTATTGCTTGCGGTTGGGCCAACAAATTCTTTTGAAATTTTTTTTTGTCCACAACTATTTCTAGTATGAATTGACTGTTTATTAAGCTTGAGTGACATTCATCAAAAATTCTAACCTACTGAAATAAAATGTCTTTGCTGATATCTTTGAAAACATTTAAATAATTTGAGTACATTCACTTTTTATTTGAATATATATGTACAGTTAAAAACATTGACTTGGAACAAAATGGGTTTATTTATTTTTTAGATTTCACTATTTGTTACCGTGGAGGCAAAGAGAAAAACTCCCCTTATCTGCTGGGTTCTTCTTGGGCTGGATGAGCCTCATCTCTAATTTACTTTAGATGGATTAGTGGGAGAAAAGAACAAATTTAAGGACATACTTTGGAGGATCTACATGAATGTAGTCTCTAAAGTAAATGGGGCAACACGAGGATATATATCCTGAGCTAAGGATTGGGGTAGGCCCAGGGGCTTGGTAGAGGAAGGCAGAAGCTCACATAGTGCAGAGAGAATGGGTCATATGATGATGACCACATGTTCTGTAATGAAATGTTTGCCCCATCATATACATAGGTTTCTCCAATAGAAGGATTATTTCTGATAGGAGCCCAAGTTGTGGATAATACCCTCAGCTTTCATTTTTCTCAGTAGTTAAAGGAGCAGTAAAATTTACTCCTGAGCCCACAGGCCTTAGCTTGACCTTAGCTCAAAATAACCTGGACATCTGTGGAGGCCCATTTTTCATTCCCTGGGGAAGAGGCCTTCTCTGCCTAGTGTGTACTTAATTCTAATTCAACTAAGCTGTCCCCTGGGTGGAGCTCACATGTGAAGAGTGAGGGTGTGTATATGCTTCTGGTAGGTCTAGACTGATTTTAACCTGGTTCTTAGTCCCAGTACCTTTGTGACCCGTGACCCATACTTTTCCTTCAGGTCTCTCTCTTTCTCTCTCTCTCTCTCTCTCTCTCTCTCTCTCTCTCTCTCTCTCTCTCTCTGGTCTCTCCTCTCTCTCTGCAAAACTACTGTCACAATGTGTCACACTGCACAGAAATATGAGTGATAGGAGAAGTCACCAATGCTAGTGGTCGGGCATGGTTCTTATTTGATCCATCTCGGGGTGCAGAATTAATTTTTCCCCCAGGATCAATATAAGAGAGCAAGCTTGATCTTTCACTAAGAAAGGGAGAGATGAAAAGGCAAAGCCTTAGAGGTTTGCTGGTGGCTGCTTTCACAAGGCCCACAAGGTCAAGATACCAGGAAGGAGCTCACCTACTCAGGTGCAAACACAAGTTAGACACCATATTCTGATTTCTCTGATGCTCTGCTAGGGCCCTTGCAAGGCACACTTTTAGTCCAAGTTCCTAGAAGATGGCCCAGGACAAAGCCAGCCCTTGCCTGGATGCAAGTACATTACCATCATCTTCCTAACCTTTGGGGTGTTGTGGGCAAAGGGTGCCAGCACATGAAGAGTACCCCTGCATTTCCCTAAGGTCCTCTTCATTAGAACCTGCTCTATTCTGGTACATAAACCAAGTGCATAGTATGATTTAAATAGAAAATTTTGTAACTGCACACTTTTTGCATATTTTGATGGAATTTTTGTATCTTAGCGCTCATGGATGCAAGAAACTAACTGGGAAACTAACCCCCTGTTAAAGCAAAGCACCTAACTGGAAAAAAAAATCCAAAAATCTATTTCTCATTAGCATCCGTTTAACAGCTGGGAGGGAGGAGGTGCATTCCATGCTTTTAAATTCCTGAAGGGAGAATGGGCAAGGCAGCAGTACCTACCTCAGTTGATTTCTTTTGTCTTCTCTTACAGCAAATCTCCCCAGCAGGCCACAGGTAAGTTAATGGATTGATTGGCTCAAATGTTGTTGCTCACAGCCTAGAGTAAGCAAATTAGCTACCATATGTTTTAGATTTCAGTGCTACTTTATTCCCCCTGGAAACAGTGAACTTGCTTAGCATTTAAATGCTAGTTGGTGGAGCACTGTGGTTTGTCAGTCTAGGGAAAGGGTCCTTTCCAAGTCAGCTCTTCCAGATGTCAAAATACCAAGCCCTTGACTTATGTGTTCTAACAGGCTTCTGGTAGCATCAGGCTCAATTAACCCTATAAACAGGGCTGACCACTGTTCTTCCAGCTACCTCCCTAAGATAGCCATCTTGGCACACTGACTTAAAAGCCCATGGCTGGTTTTGTTTTCTTAAGGGAAACAATATTCTAAATTTTTCATTTAAAAATTTTACTGAGAACTCTTGGCAGCTCTGACTTTATGCCTCTCTTACCAGGTACTTGTAATAATGTGTCATTGTGCTATAGCAGTTCTTTAGGGAACATTTTTGTTCATGATCTTAGTTCTATCAATCTTGGGAAACAGAATCCTCTGATTATTTTCTTGTTGGCAAGAGGAGCTAGAATCCTGACAAGAAGAACAAAGGAATTTTAGTATACAGGAAGATAAGGGGATGTGCAGTTGAATAGTGGGTACAGTATGATCTCAAGATAGAAGAACCTCACCCTGGGAACCAAATAGCCCCTTCTGATAGCTTCTGTCATCTTGTGACTCAGAAGCTGGGACTTCAGCAGAGAGTGGGAGCAGGGAACTATTGTCAGGTGTGGGGAGAGACTAGAGGATGTACCATTGCTGCTTGGAGATCAGGAGAGCAGATGCATAGGGGTGTAGAGTGTGACTGCCAGTCAGCATTAAAGGCTACTACTTAAGGTGCCAACTCATGAATTTAGCATGAGTCCCATCTGTGGGTCTGTGTGTCCCCCTCTAGCCACATTCAAGTTCATGAGCACAGGAAACAGAACAGACCAGAACAGCCTCCTGTTGAGGCTGAAGTTGTGGTTTGGCCAAGTGAGTACATCAGTTCAAGGAAGAGACATATAAGTGATGGTTGAACCAGGCACCCAAGGTTAGTAGGAGGAGAAATGAGAACATGGTTGGTGTAGGAGACAGAAAAAAGGTGGCATGGTCTGTAGACTGTAGTGGCAAAGGAGGAATAAAGTAGGTACCTTAGGAAAGTAGCCTGGAAGGGTTACTAGTTGCCAGAAAGGTACTGTAAGCAAAACAGGAACACTGGCGGGGTTTGAGGTACTGTTTATGATGATCTATACTAGAACTTGGAGTGAGTAGCTATAAAGGATGGAGGACAGGGCTACTTAAGGAAATCAATACAGAGAACTAAAAGGCCAGAGAATGAGAAGAATCCTCTGTGTGGACATAGATAGCATTAAGACTTAAAAACAGTGCTAACGTGGGTGATGGTGACCCATTTCTTCTTCAAGAAGTGAGAAAACATTACCTATTGGATCAGTAGATTTCAGAGTGGGTGTAAAATTAGTCTGATGGCTTAGCATTCGAGGTTGGAAATTTTTTTAGGAAGGAGAGGTAGTAAATACCCTGAAAAATACTAAGAGGATGTAGAAAGGATTTATCCATTATGTGATTATCTAGTCAAAAAGTGTCATGTGAGAGGCTTATAGGGGAAGTGCTCTTTTTAGGGGAGATTCAGGTAATAATTAGAGCAAACAAGTGAGATGCAACTAGAGAAGATTTCGAGGATACAAATTATATTGATGATGATGGACGAGGAGCTCTAGAGGAGCTAGAGAGGTGGGATACAGGACCAGAGTAAAGAATGCACAGATCTGTATATGAAAAAGAGACCAGGAGACAAAAAAAACATGAACCTAGAGCTTTTCATGGTGACCCGATAAAGACCTTGGTGAGATGAGTCCAGTTGCTTCCAGGAAGGGGTGAGGCTGTGATGGGGTTCGGGAAGGGGGCAGGGAATCTTTTTTAAATTCCCAAATACTTTAGGAACTATTTCCCAGGTTTTAAAGCTGGAAGTGAGCTTAGAGGCTCTCTTTCTTACTTGTGTTTAGATATTAATAAATGTATACGAAGGAGTGAAATTGTTCCTGGTGGTACAGCTGTTTAGTCGATGGGCCGAATCTTTGACTCATCTCAGAAGGCCCCTTCCGCCTTTCTTTGCTCTATACGCCTTTTCATTATTCCTTCCTTTCCCTTTAACACTTTTCTTCTCTTCTTATTTTCCATAGCTCAGAAATTCATAAAAAATGTATGTTTTCACCCAGATAGCTGTGCTAATATTTTCATTCCATAAACTTAGGATTTTATAATTCTGAAACCATTATTGTGCCTCTAGTTAATGCCATGTTTGATTTTCTGGGATAGTATATAGAAAGCATTCAGAAATCCTTTTAGGTTTCATTTTCAACATGAATCAGCACCAGTGCTTTGGTTAGTGATATTAATACGTAAGACTGTCTTCCTTCCCCCATGAGAATGAGTGTTCCCACTCTCTGATCTTATTGTCCTATTGATGTGGAGGTGTCTCCACACCTACTTTATTGTGAGGGTGTCTTATCTCAGTACTCTTGGGCCCAACACATCCCAAAGGGCTCCTCTAAGTGGCAGTGAAATGTTCCAAGGAGAAACAAGTTGCTGAAATATCCCCGTTTCAGTATTACTGGGAAGTAAGTCCTAGATGAGTTAGGATTAGTGTTGCTTCTGATTGCTGGGAAGAAGGGACACTTGTGTCATCTTTGCAGACTCTGTGCCAGAAACACAATTTCAGGGGTGAGCATGGCCTCACCCCAAAGAGGCAAGTATCAATGAGTCTCCCTGGGGAAGAGCTTGCTCTGACTTGCTCAGCATGTTCCAGTTGGGATTATCTCTTTTCAGAGCAGTTAAAGAAAAGCACCTCCAACTACATTTCAAAGTATTTGACTATTTAAAACTATTTGACCTTCAATAAGCTGATGCCACTCCCCTGAGTGTGGCCTGTGTTCCTCACCTCTTGCTGTCAGCACTAACCCTGAACCTTGAACCTTGACCACCATTCACCTTTGCAGCAGCAAGCTTCTTGTCTTGTGTCCCTCTTGCCTAGATACCTATGAGGCAGAGTCTGGTTGAAATGGTGCATGGTCCTTGCCTTGTAGAAGGCTCTCACAGTCCTTCAGGGAGACATGGAGGCTTACAGCAGCCTGCACCATTGCTCCTTTGAACAATATAAAATCAAGTTTCCTTTAAAACTTGGTTTCCAGCCTGGGCAAGAGAAAAGACTTCCAGACTCACTGTCTATCAGCTATGTGATAAAAGTGAATTCAGGAAGAGAGAGAAGAGCCTCATTCCAGAAAGAGAGAGAAGAGCCAAAGTCACCTGCTAGGAGGGTCTTATTTAAAGACAACGTAAGAGTTTTTGGCTCCTTGAAAGAGCAGCTGTATTTCCTTGAAGAGTTGGCAGATCCCTACTGTAATGTTTTGTGTCATTTGTTCTGACAATAGTATTTTCCCTCCCCACAGGCAATGTGAAGTGTTCATCTAGCCAATCCTTGTTTCCTGACTTACAGTATTGCCCTTAGCAGCAAATGCCAATTCCAAGTTCCATTTAACCAGAAGCTCTGTGGCTCCTTCAAATGTGCTGCGCGTTGGCTGTGTATTCTACTGGAGGAAAATACTGACTATCCAAAGAGAAAAGGATATTTTGTTTTTATAATAATCATATATTATCATTTTCTTCTTCCCTTTCTATGCAACTGTAAATTAATGAACAGAGAGGTATTTGGAAATGGTGATACATTTGTGACCGATTTGTATACTGTATACAGTCTGGGAAAGTGGGTGGGGCTTTCTAATACAATACCTTGTTTTTAATAACCATGACAAAAATTACCTATGAATTAGAAGACACTTTTTGTTTGTTTTTACATTCCTTCATATTAACCTTGTACAATAACTTCATTTATTTCTTGGGCTCTTTTGCCATTATGTTTTGGTTATTTATAATTTATCAGCCACATGGCCAAATAGATTTCCTGTTTGTTTCCGTGATTTGGCCAAATTAACCAGTTCATAGGTTTCAATCAGATATTATACATATTGGGGCTAAGCTACAGTTCTGTGTATACTATTTAACTTTATATGACCTTGTACACTTCTTCAGCACCCACTTTGGAGAGCTGCCCGGAAAATCCTGTGGGCCTGACTGGCATTTTTTTCCCTCTACATTTTATTTCCCCACTCAGTATAAGGAGGCCTTGATTTCTTTATTTCATGTCCTAGTCTGCTCACTAGAGGACACTTCAAGCCAGATAATGGTAATCTCAAAGATGATTTTACCAAAGGTGCCCATTTAAGCACATTTTCTTTATGATACAAACAAAACTTGGCACCTTTCCTAGTTTCTCCTGGTCTTGACTTTCGTCATTCAATGCCCAACACACCTTTACTCGACAATTGTGATGCTAGAATGTAGCACTGTTTTTAGTTTCCTTTAAAGAGAACTTTGTTATTTTTATCTATATATATTCAAGCTCTTTCTAATATTCAAGGCTCCCAGTTTTATTTGTTCTGAAAACAGACACAAATTTAATGCATATTTCATATTTCTTTTGGGCTAATGAATGCACATTTTATTTTCCTATGAGATCAATGTATTTGGGAAGGATGTTTGTCAAGCTTCTGTGGAAGAACAAAATCAAAGCTTACCTGGTGGAGCCCCTCACTGGAAACTTCAGTACACCCACTTAGGTATTTGGTTGAGGTTCTGATTTAACATTTAATTGATTCTGTTTAAACATGGAATGTTTAAACCAAATGTAGAGGAACCAAAAAAAAAAAAAAAAAAGCCAGAAACAAAAACAAAACCCTGAAAATAACATGTTTTGATTCATTTACTGTACATGCTTCTAAAGCATCAGGACATTTTAACTTTTGGTTCTCTTGAACTGGAATCTTTCCAACAGAGGCTTAAAGTTAGAAATTGCTATTCTTTTAGAATAGGTTGGGTGGGTTGGGGGCAAGGGTGTCTATTTGCAGCATAGATATTTTGAGAAGAAGAGAATTGTTTTATATAAGAGGAAGCCATGACCACCTCTCTACCTCAGTCCATCTTCATCCATTGCATTGGAAATAGCTTTATGCCGCTGCAGTCTGAAAAAAATCTAGAGCTTTTATCAGGCCACATATTACCCAAGAAAAATACCTATTTAAAGAAAAGAAACTTCCTAGACTCTGAACTACATAATGTAGATTTGGTGTCTTCCTTGTTCTTACTTTGAGAAGTTCTGTATTAATTTTTCTGCCTGTGTTTGTGTAAGACATGTCCTGTCTCTGCTACAGAAAACACTACGTTGTAACCATCTACGTAATAATAAATGCAAAAATATATGGCAGTAACAACAAGGGGAAATAAATATGTAGTTCTTTTGAAATATGTGGTAGAGAACTAATCATAGACTATCATCTAATCTGGTTACATGTTGTATTTTTCATCCTGAATAAAAGTAATTTTAACACAAGATGACTTTGATCTTTTTCAGCTGTGTTCACTGATTGAATCTGAATGCTGAAGTACATTTATGAAGATAAAATATAAAGAGAATCTGTATCTTGATAAATCTGCATATTTTTCTGCAATTTTTCAGAAGACAAATACATCCTCTTTCTTGTCCTCATTGTCTTATTCTCTGGGTCTCTTTCCTCTCTGAAATATACATATTTGAAATAAACATGTATATTTTTCAATTTCCTTTACAGATAGAAGACTTTCTGATAGGGACAAATAATGTTGGATGTTAAAAATAGGCACATGAAGCCTGTTGATATTTGATTTTAATAACTTACAAGCTGTTGGTGTTTAGCCAAATACTGGCAAATCCACTTTTAGCCTCATTCTCTTAAATTATGGGCTCTTTATGTGTACACTGGATTCTAGCCACCTTGATAGGAAGGTCAATCATGTCTGAAGTCATCCTATGGGGAACAGTGTTGCGAATCATGTTACTTGAGTCTAAAATTAAAAACTAGCTATGAAATAGAAAAATTCCCCCAAAACATTTAATTTGTGAAAATAAAACCATTCTACAGACTGCACATTGTAAACATCCTGTCTATTCAAAGTAATATTTATATTAAGTGTTCCTCAGAATACATCTGATGCTTGCCTAAAAGCCATTAAGTAGGTAGTTGAAAATGAGAATGAGGGCAGATGAAAAAGTTTTGTCGTCCTAAGCCTTTAGCTTTTTCTCTCTAGCTGGAGGTTATATATGTGCATGTGTACCTGTGTGTATAATTTTAAAGAATGCAGTTGCTCTTGTATTTTGACCCCCCCTTCACTCTTCAGAAGACCTATTGACCTGCAATATAGACACACCTTATTCATTAGTTGAGAATTTAATGCAAATGCATTAAAACACCTAATAACTCTATGTGCAGTCCCAAAACTTCACTGACAACAACTTTCGTGAGGTTAATTTAGTTAGCAGAGAGAGCCTGCTACAGAGGCTGGGATCCATCACCATTCCGTTCCTTTACTATCTGTGGTTTATTTGTTCACCACAATAGTGCTGTGTGGTAATCATAAAACTATATGTATATATGTGTAGGGTTCAGTTCTGGGCACGATTCTTCATGTCAGCTGGCTTGCTCCCGTGTCTGGAGTTCACTGACTGTTGGGGTCTGTGGGCAGCTAGACTAGCTGACCGTGGCCACTGGCCGGGTCCTCTCACCCACTTGCAAGCTATCCTGGGTAAGTTCTCCTGCACTGACTCAGGTTTGAGTGTGTAAATGGCGGCCGTTGCTGAGAATGGGCACACTTTCTGCCAAATTCTTTTGTCAAAGTACCATCTAAGTATGGGGAACAGTTTCCACCTGAGTGAGGAAACTGCAGTTCCAGAATTAAGAATGCTGCTGCGGAGAGGGGTGGGCAGACCTCGTACTTACTGACCTTGCCTCCTAAATACTGAAGAAGGCAAAGCGGGCAGTGGGGGCAGGGATACAACAGCATAGGTGTCCTTGTCGCTTCTCCACATCCTCCACCTCACTGGAATGGAAAGTAGTCTATTTCCAAGAAGTTCTTTCAAAACAAAGGTCGAAAAACTTAGCCCTTCACTTTCACCACCAATCCAATTTCAGAAAAAAGCACCAAACAGAACCACTTAGTATGTCTGTCATGATATGAGATCTCAGGATTAAGATGGGGGGAGGGGTCAGAAGAGGAAAGAAAGCTGGGTGAGTAACTATATATCAGATAGTGTTAAGGTCACTGAGAAGAGACTTACTCAGAGTTGCCAGTGTTGTACGGTGACAACTCTTAAGAGGGCCTTCACTTTAACCAAATAAGTGCATTAGCAAGTGTGGAAAATGCCTCGCTAAACATTACTTCAGAAACATCAATCCATTTGCACTCTGGAGGAACTTGCAACCTCTTCATCTCCCATTTTGAGGTTGATGTATACCTGGGTTCAAATATGCAAATTACTAGTAGCTTTTCTACTGGTACTTTTAAGTTCTGCATGTGTGGGTAATTAAGGAAAATTGATTGACATTTTGCCTCAGCCTAACACTGTTGCTCAGTTCAGAAGCCACAAATGTTGAATCTGTATTGAGTCAAGAAGAGTTCCCAGGCTGTTATGGGGTGTAACTACAATTTATTCCTGTTAACCTGTTAAGATCACTTTTCAGACCTATTAAAATAATTTGTAATTTTTTTACTTTGAATTAACTTCTTTTAATTTAGAGAAAATGAAATGACATTATAAAACAGTTGGAAAGAATGGAGACATTCTAGAATAAATCTGACCCAAGTGAGCCTATCAAAATCTAGAAAAGTCTCATAATTATACCCTGTGAGTCTCAGAGGCTGTGCTTACCCAATGGGAAGCAAGGTACCTGAGCCACTGCCCAGGATGCCTCCCCAGATCTTCCCAATTCACTCTGGCCCACATCATTCTCCTGTACAGTCATGTCCCCACATCCAGCCTCACCAAGCAGGTGTACACAGCCAGTGATATCTGATCCAACATGCTGTTTAGTAAAAAATAAGATGCATGCTGGATACCAGATCTCCAAAAGGTTGACAATAAATTAGTAAAATATTAAAGGTATATGGTTTACTAAAATTGGATCTGCATGTTTTGATGGCCTTGGAGATCCACGGTGCACATGAACATAATAAAAGCTCTGAAAGACAATGCAGTAAAGAAACTGCTTAATCGTGTATCACTGCATCTTTGAAGCATGGCATAACAAACACTTTTTGATTATTAAAATCCTATAGTGAGTACTTGGGATACTGAATTAATATCATATGTTTTAATCTTGCAAATATATACAGGTCTTGATCCCATGAAGTATGAAAAAATAATGAATGAAGAGTGCAGTGATTATTAATACTAATTCAGGATTCTAAACAGCAGTAACCTAGTGTTATAAGCAATAACTTATTATTAAAAAGATTTAAAAAGATACACAGATAAGAGACATGGAAGAGGAAACAAAGCTAACAGTTTGCCCTCAGCTCAGGTCTGTCCTCAGTTTAGAAAACATTTTTATTTCTAGGGGGAAATTATTTCTATTTCTAAGTCTATGTCTTCCCAGTTGAACCATGCTTTACAGAACTTGCAAAACCAGCCATGAATTACCAAAACAGTGGGTGCTACGAATAGCTGGAGTATCTATGGATTGTTTCCTAAGAGTTTACTTCTACCAGAGCTTTATGCAGTTCAAATGTGATGGCCGTGCAATAAATGAGCTATAATCCATATATCCATATATTTTCTTGTCTCCAAAAGTCCTTTTCTTTTGTACTTTGGCTACTTTGCATATAAGTTAAAAAAAAAATCTCTCTTATTTCCTGCCAGATCTATTCATAATGTCTTTTTTAATGAAGCAAAACAGTGTTCTAGATGGTAACCATGAATTTGAGATCTTTTCCACATCTATTCCTTTCATTATTGAATAATTGTGTATGGATGTTTTAATATATTTCCCATACTTATTCACATCAAAAACAAGAATTCTAGGTAGCAATTATTGAATTCTAGGTAGCAATTATTGAATTCTAGGTAGAAATTATTGGAAATGATTATGGTTATAACTAACCTCTTCGGTTAGTTATCAAGAGTTAGTACCCTTAGATTTTCAATGGATACACTGTTCCCGTGAACTTCCTGAGTTGACCAAAGCCATAAACAGTGGAAGGCAAAATTACCTTCTTTTGCAATCTGAGTTTACAGTTTACTTCTCAACCAGGACCCACAAGTATCCAAACTAAACTGAAAGAGTAGATCACATCAACCATCTGAAGACATGGAATACTTCGTGAAAGTCTGTTAAGTCATGTAATTTCTTTGTTTGCATCTTCTAACTTATTAGTGATAATTTAGTTACCAGAGAAATCTAGAGGGATGTGATCACAATATTCTTCCTAAAATCACACTGATTCCCCTGAGAGGTCCCTGTAACATTTAAAGCAGCTTTATTTGGAACCACTTGCTATTTTCCTGTTTCAGTGTTAAGTTGGGTCTCATCAACAAATAAAACTAAATCTTGATTTTTCTAAAATTTCTAGAAGATCCATAGAAGGGCCTACTTAATTTGCAAAGAGGTTGAGTGTCATAAGTGCCCTCTTCTTAAAGAATGTAAGAGTAGCAGGGTTAAGAGCATTGCAGTAATACATATCAATACAAACTAAATGTGTCAGAGATAAACCTATTGGCAGAGAATGCAATAGGAGGAACCGTCAAGTCTAATGGAAACCCTAAATCCCAAGTCAACAGGGCCTCCACTAGTTTACATGCTATGGCCAGTGCCTCTAACAAGGTCAGTAAACCTTTGCCACTGAGTCAAAAAAGAAATTGTAGAAAAGAAAGAAAAAGAAAGAAAGAAAGAAGAAAGGAAGGAAGGAAGGAAGGAAGGAAGGAAGGAAGGAAGGAAGGAAGGAAGGAAGGAAGGAAGGAAGGAATTGTAAGTTGCTGAGATGAAATTATTCCCAAGAATAATCAGAGCTATTGCCCATACTATATGTAAACAAACATGCTAGTGATGAGATAGATTTAGAGAAGGAAGTTTTTGAAGTTCATTTTAACTCAACTAAAAGAGAATTTGTGCTTAAGATACTTGTAGAATAGTTATACTTGGTTGAGTCGATATGAAGATTCAGAGAGGTTATGAATTGCAAAAGTCAGTGAGATCCAGGAATCCTCTTTGTTGATTCTCAGTTACTGACCTGGAGAAATTTTGAAAGGCTGTCATAAGAGAAAGGCTTTTACCTTATTGGTAGAAGTCATATTCTGGGCAATAAACTTTACTCTGACAAAATGATTACTTGTCTTTGGAAATCCTATGCCCTTTTTGAGCTAACACAGTAAGCAGATAGATGGAATCAATCCCAGATCTCACCCCATTTTAAGAACAGAGCAAAAGGTCATCCACATATTGGGTAAGAATAGAATCACAAGGAAACTTAGTTCCTTGATGTTGTGGCTGAAGATGCGTGAAAAGTTGGCATGTGATTCAATAATACATTTGGCCATAAAATTTTTTTAGAAGTCAGATAAGTATTGATTGTTCTGACCTGAAGGGCCACTACAACAAGCAGAACACAGATTTACTCTATCAAGCTGTAGCCTCCAAAGCCACCAAAAGAAAATACTATTTGGATTTGATACTTCAGGGCATCAGGGAGTAACTGCCTTCTTATGCTGGCAGAAATATACCCTCCCCTCCCCTGCATATATAACAGAGAGGCTAAGGGCTGCAGCAATGTAGGATTACTAGTTTTTTTTGTTAGAAGAGCTTGTAGCTGTCCTTAACTCTAAGAGGCTACTGTGCAAGTTTAACATTTAAGGGTGACAAACTTAACCTTGAATTCCACCCCCAAAAATTCTAATTACATCAGTAGAATATGTTCCCACACAAAATAAGGTACCTCTTTGAAATGCAGGCTTGAAGTAGATACACAGATACTTTGATCAACATTCAAATCAGCTGTACCATTATGAGGAAGAGTCATCAAACTCTCAAAAGAAACCCACAAGGATTTCAAGAATGAACTTTTAGAATATTTAGTAAGTCAACACAATTTGCACAGTAACAGCACCCCCCACATACACACTCATCATCCTTGAAATTAGGCAGTGGGTGTGTGTATTAAGGAGGAAAATATTATTCTTAATTTGAGATTGGAGAATGATAATTTGGACTGACACACCATAATATCTGAGGATTTTTAGAGACACTCAGATTTTAGGCACTCCTGTATTCTGCTTGTTTTAATGTAATCTAGCTCTTTACTCCAAAAGCAAGTTTGTGAAACAGAGATGAGGAATACTACTCTATATCCAACTGCAAATTTCTTTCTATATAAGATTTGGAAAATGTGTTAACATTTGAACAACACAGGAGTTAAAAGTGGCAATTTCCGAGCAGTTGAAAAATCACATATAATTTTCGACATGCCCCCAAACCTGACTACTAAGGTCTGCTGGTGATTGAAGTCTTATCAATAACACAAGCATCTGGTTAACACATGTTGTGTCTGCTATGTGTATTATATATTGTATTCTTACAACTTTAAAGCAATCTAAAGAAAAGAAAATCTCACTAAGAAAATTGTACAGAAGAGAAAGTACATTTATGATACAGCTTTCATCAATACTGTTTACAATGTTTGCTAGGAAATACACTTATAGGTGGACCTGAGCAATTCCAGTCCATGTTTTTCAAGGGTCAATTGCATTTGACAAAAGCTCTCAACTCTGAGTGAGACCTGGGTTTAAAGGCAACCATAAAAGGTTTATTCTGTTCTGAGGACAGTTTAATTTTAAAAGAATAGAACATTGGGAACTTCTGTTCAGTCAGGTAGAAGGGGAGTGTGCCAGGGGAAAAGATAGAGTAGAGGAAAATGAAGGTGGATAGACTCTGATTTGAGTGGAAAAGGAATAATAAGATGAGGTCTGTTTGGTTTATCTTGAGAGTTTCAAAAAAGATAGTTTTAGATTATTTATTTTATTTATTTTTTTAATTTTGACTATAATTTTTCTTAGAGAAATATTTGGATCTGAATTTCTGTTAGACACTTCTATATGTTAATCAAAATTTGCAGACATCTGGGTATTCACAATTTTGCTCCCATAAAATATATGTGTGTGCTATCAATTAAAAAATTAAATTAAAAAATAAAAAAAATAAAATTGAAAAAATGACAGATGACCTCACTATTAATAAAATAATTATTCAAATATTCTTATCTGGAAAAATATAAAAATAGATAAAATTTTCTTCCCTTATGGTTATAAGGTACCTCTCAAAATGATTATTATTATACATTTATGATTATATATTTAATATTTGATTATAGTAAACTTTCCTCCAAAGTCACTAATATAATTCTAAATTATCTTTGTTGAATTTTGTCACTTGGAAATCTAAGCCTGTATCTGGCTTAGATACAGTGTAAAAACTGAGAGTAGACATTCAGGGAAGGGGAGATTCAGAGCAAGTTCATTAGAACCTTGGAACATTTAGAGGATTGTGTACCTGATGGCTCAACCCCCCTCCCATGTCATGCCCCACCCCCCTGCCCATCTAGACCACCTGTAATGAATGACAGAAGAAAAAAAAGAATGGAGGAATATTTTACACAGGTGAACTCTCATGGACAAAGCAAATTAGAATGAGGAAAGTAATTCAAGGCTTAAATCAGGACTGAGACAGTTGTTCAAAAGACAAGGTCTGATAAAAAACCTGAACGTCTCAATACCTAAGGCCAGTTCAGTGAAGTTCAATATTGAAACCTCTCTTTGTCCTCTTTTCTATGAACTTTTCTTCTGCAAATACACAATCAAATATGACCCAGATAGATATAGACAAGCAATTGTCCTCATGGTGTTTGCACCAATTTTTTTTTCAAGTATCAGAAGATAATTAAGAACTCTAGAATGGAATTCTTTTTTCCCAGAAGTTAAAAGTCAGCATTTGAGAGGCTAACCTCCAAAATTTTTGAATGAATAGGCTCGGGTGTGAGGGATGATTAAGAATTGTATTTCTAATAAGTGCCCATAGCAGGAGGTTGAAGGGATTCAGAGTAGTTATGCTACTCTGGGTCTTGGCTACTGCTGTGAAGACTTCTAGATCCTTCTAGATTACATTAGTGGGAATTCCTAGATTTTGAAAGACTAAAAATAAAAACACTGAATAATCTGTTGATAAGACAATACTGAGTTTATTCTTCTCTGTAGGGGAAAGCACAACTTGGCAGAGATTTGCAAGGGGAGGGCAAAAGAAGGATATAGATGAAATTTGGACTTACATGGCTCTTTCATGGAGGTACTGGGTTGCTGTTGGGTGACTATAATAGATGAGGATTTGTCAATACAGCAAGGCGAAGATTTTGAGGCAAGGAATTTAAGAACCGTAAGGAATAAACAGATGTTTGATGCTAAATACTGAATAGTTGAAAAGTTTGATATTCACCTAAATAGGTTTTGGAGGCTCCTAGAATAAACAATACTTACTCATAACTATTATATTTCTGGGTAAGAGATTCTTAGAACAGTAAAATTATGTTGACAAAAAGAGTGGAGCATTAAAGTTTTATTCATGAAGACAACTTAGCAGTAAAATCACAATAATATAAATTAGCATGTGTACAGATTTTAAAGTTTTATTTTCAGACTTTATCTTATATAGAATATTGCTTTGACGTAAAGTCTAAATACCCCAAATTGACTGCATATACAATTATCATATTGCTGACAAAAATGAACTCCAAACACTGATGACACTAATATTAAAGTCAACCTGTGAATATGTAACTAAAAGAGTTTAAATAGTACATCTTCACACTACTTTATCTTCTACTTATAAAACTTTATCTTTTACAATTTATTAAAAATTGCAGTGTGATTGCAGTCCAAGAAAGCCTCGTGGAAGGTTAGGTAATAGAAAAGGTAGTCTTATTTTTCTGGAGGTGAAATATAGAGTAAGAAGTAGCTATGGTTGCCTTATTTTACCAACTCAAACTAAAAACATAACTTGGAAGTAAAGTATAAAGATATTTATAGTTTATATTTATACTTTATAAATATTTATAATTACACTTATATAGTATATATTTACATTTTAAAGTATATATAAATATATTTACATATGTGTGTTATATATAAATATTTGGTGATTGGATGGGGTAGTGGTTTAATATGTAATCAAATGAGAGAAGGTTGTTAAATTTATGGTGGGAAAGAGCTTTTACTGACAAAGTGCAACATTTAGGCTTACATTAGATGATCCTTCTATGCAATATAAATAATAGCTGCAGGCTTACTTCCAGCTGCAGTTCTCAAAGTATCACCCCTGGGCTATCAAAATCAGAATCATCAAGAAATTCATTAAAATGTGTTAAATGTATTATATATTTATTAAATTTATTATAATTTCTTGGGCCCAAAGAATTTCTCAAACCCCCTGAGTTAGAACTCTGGAATTCACCCCAGCAATCTTACTTTAACAAACCCTAAAGATGATTCCAATACAGGTTCAAGATTGAGACACCCTAGTGTGAAGCAGAATCAAATCACAGAAAAGCCCAGACCACCAGGTTTTGAATGTTTGGGGCCTGAATGATGAAAGAAACCAAAGAACTCAACGAGAATGTCAACTGAGACTGAGATTTTTGGTTATACTAACAAATGGGAATTTACAGATGTTTGTAGAGATGTCTGAGGCTCTGTAGCAATAGAAAACAATTGCTGCATTTTTTTCAGAAAGATTAAATCATGATGCTCATACTAACACAAAATGAACAATTTCAAAATTTTTACATGGCTCATGAAATCAACAAGAGTATCACTACAATGATGCTAAACCCAGATACTTGAGATATTCAGACTGAAGCAGAAGCAACAAGGTCAAGACTAGGAATTAGCATGTGTGGGAATTGTGTGGGTACATAAGCTTTGTGAAGGAGAGAGCATTGACAGCAAAGAGTAGATACCTAACGCATTTAAGGACCTTAGAAATAAAAAAAAAAGACAGAAAAATTGATTAGGAAGATCACTGGAAATTTAAGAATACATTTTTTAGTAAATGCAGATTGCAGAGAACTAATTAAATAAGGAGGTCATGAGAAATTATCTGTATTAACTCATTTAAGAAGTGTAATAGCATTGTAATAAAACTGGAAAAAGAAGTGTAGCTGCACACGGGAAAATAAAATGTGTTATGAATCCCAGAGTAGCCTTAGAGACACTTAAGGAGCATCCCTTATGTGTTCATTTTAGGGGGTTCTGGTCTGCCAGGGCAAAGTGCCAGGGCAAGAAGTAGCTAGACTCAAAGCAAGAGGAACTGCATCTGGCATCTTGGTATCTATTCCAATCAATCTCACACTACTCAGGAAGAGCTGAACTCTGGAGAGTGCTGTTTCTGCTTACTTAGTAGTTAACAAAGGAAGAAGCATCTTTGAAATGTCACTTTAGGGACCCAGAATTATCTAATAGAGTTGACCTCTATTCATTCTATTAATAATAGTCTTTTTTCTCTCTTCTTCTCTTTCCTTTTTTCTTTCTCTCTGTCTCTGTCTCTCTCACTTTATCTCTCTGTCACACACACACACACACACACAGTCAAAACTCAAAGGCAGATGGAAATTGAATCTAACACTCTTTGAGAAAAAAACAAACATAAACCCTACCACGTAGAAGTAGCAAAGCTCATTTATCTGTAATCATCCTTATCTGAGTCTCCATTTAAATAAGCCTCACAGAAAGCAAGAGGAAAAGATGAGGATCTCTAATGGTGAGAAAGTGGTTTCCTTTTAAAATCCTTTTAAATAGAAGATTTTCTATTTCCCACAGGAACACCCTGTGATCCCTTGACTAGAAAGCATTCCTATTTAGCCATTTAATAAACTTCGGTCGGCCACTACTACAGAGGATATCGTTTCTATATTCAACCACCCATTTGCTCTGTGATTAGCAAGAACAAGATCAGAGAATCATGGGATAATTCCTTTGACAAAATAATTACTGTCCAAAAAATGTTTAGAAAGACCAATGTATGGCTGTGTAAGGACAAGCATCAGGCTCACCAATCTGTGTAGGTTCTTTATTGGTCTTAGCAGTTACACAGACACAACAGGCAGTGCAGGGCAGGGTAAGGGCAAGGCCAGGAGAGGGGAGACTGGGGAGGCAGGCAAGCCCCCACCCCCCAGTCTGAATATTTCAAGTACATGGGTTTAGCATCATTGCAGTGGTCTGCTCGATGATTTCAGGAGTCATGTAAAAAATTAGAAATTGTTCTCTTTGTATTTGTCTGAGTGTCACTTTAACCTTTCTGAAAAAATGCAGCATTTTTTCTTTCTGGCGCTCTCTCATGCTCTCTTGTGCCCTCTGTGCCCTTTTACGCCCCTCTCCAAGGCCCAGGTATGCACGACCCAGTATGTACCCACTGGGTTGCAGAAATGTGGGAAGACACAGTACTGCAGATGCTGCTTATACAGACTAATGAAGGAAAAAGCCTGACTACTCACCCCGCAGGCTACTACTGCAAATACTTTTCATTATGGCTGATGGTTCACAACCACAGCCCCTCATGTCCTCAGCCTTTGCCATATGAATGTCACAAAGAAAACCTCTGTCTGCCTCAACCTAGGGAAGGGGCATTCATTTTCCTGTAGGCTTGTCAGTGCATTCTTCCCTAGAGATTAAAATAATAATCTCTGACCATCTCATCTACTTTCAATGTCAAAGGGCACATGGTTGGGCTTGTCACAGACCTGTCCCTGTTCTCAAACAGCCCTGCAGGACAGATAATTTGGTCTCATCCTAAAGATGATAGAACCTGTTTAACAAGGCTACTACTTCAACATATAATAGGAAGGTCTGGACTTGGACACACGTTGCTCCTAAGAGGTGTTTTTACCTCAAAAAGAAACCTTTCAAAAGAGCAGGAACATCACAGATAATTCAGTATCAATATGGTGAAAACCCACTGGGACAAGGACATCCTCAAGTGAGGTCTGGGAATGACAACTGTTTTTAATAAATGTGAAATTTCCCTTCATGTTTACAGCAAGATGGGGCATAGATGAGCCAGTTTGGGTGTTCCTGAGCTGTCCTAAGCCTCTCATGTCACAGACACCCTGGGCACAGAGCCATAGCGCGCCTTTGTTCAACAGAGGCAGAGGGCTGAATTAATCACAGCCTCTGGTTCATGTCACACTGTTACCCAGCTGGGTGCCAGAACCTGCTCCTGTTTTTATCTGTCTGATTATTCCCTTTTGTCATGGTACCCACTCCCCCGCGTCCTTGCCTCCTTGTCCTACACCCAGGAAAACATGTTGATGTGTCTGGTGCCATTTACTTCTTGACTATTTTCCTAAAAAGACAGGAACTTGGTGTGCTTCCTGTGTGAGCATATGTGTGTGAAAGCCCCAACAAGAAGCATAAACCCTTTGCTGGGAACTTTCTAGAGACTCAGAACACAGACTCCACGGCTCACCAGCCAAAGGCCTTCCCAGACCAACTGTCTGCTATGAGACTGTCCCTCTCATCTCTAGGGTGTCTGCCTTGTCTCTTTTTCAGAGCTGGAAGAAACATCTGATGATTGCAATAAAACACTTGTAACTATAAGGAATTTAAGTCATAAAATGTTTAAACTTATAAAGTTTACACATATAGTTTTATCTCGGATATCATTTGTGCTACGAAAAGTGGTGGTAGATGGGATGAGTTCACTTTTTGAAGTTGTCCTGTATCGCAGAGATCAGATTCCAAGCTGTGCTGGATGGAATATTGTCCCTTCAAAAACTTTTTTGAAGCTTGTATGATGCATTGAAAGACAGGGCTAATGAAGATGGGATGAAGGGGGAAATGAGGTCATAAAAATGGGTGTCCTTCTAAGAAGAGGGAGAGGCAACAGACCTCTCCCCACTTATCCCATGACCCCATTACTGCCCTGCTACCTCCTTGCACCTCACAGAAGAGGCCATGATGGTAGGATAATGCCAGAGGCTATCTGTCTACAAGACAGAAACCAACTCAGACAGCACCCTGCTCTGGGACCTCCAGCCTCTAGACCTGTGGGGAAATACATTTGTCTTAAGGTACCCAGTCTGGTAATTTTTCACAGCAGTTCAAGCAAAAGGTAGGACTCAACTGGAATGTTTCTGACACCTTGGATTGTTATCGTAGTTTCAATAAAAAGCTAATTTGCATTTGATTTGTTTAATCTGCACTAAATGGCAGTTTTGGAAGGCAGTCAGAATTAGGTTGCCAGCATGGATCCAGGGGACAGCTGATTGATAAAAGCATCATCCACAGGACTCAGAGTCTAAACAGCTCTCCCTCAGGACATGTCCCTCAGAAAGGACAAAATTCTGGACAATACATTGGTTTCTCACAAACACAGAGAACAGGAAAACAAAGATGGGAGGCAGGTCATAAATTAACTCACTTTTATCTTTTCTTCCCTGTTGAGGCCTGGTTGATCAGTGTCTCTTCTAGCATTGGAGGACAAAAGTGTCGCTTCTTGGAAGGACAATATAATTGATAAAACAGAGCTGGTGTAATTAGATAAACATCTGGTACCAGAATACCCCTGAGAAGGAGAGCAACTTTTGTGTTTGGAAAAATACCTTGGCAGAGATGAGCAGTCATCTCCTGGAAGGAGTACATTTTTCCTGCAGAAGACAAAGAGAGAGGGTGTGTCTATTATTACAGAAAAGGGGTGGGGAGGAGACAGAAGATAGATGCCAGTTAACTCAGTGAAGGAGAGGATTTCCAGAAGGCTCCATGATGAGGGGACCCTTCTCTAAGATGCCTCCTGTGTCCTGGAGAGCTGGGGCATTCACACCCAGTGACACTGTGTAGGACAAGTGAGTTTGTCAGGTTTTTTCCTCCATTAACTTGTATACCCAGCACCTGGGGTCTTGCATCTTCCCCATGATTGTGTTGCCCAGTGTGTGTGCACATGGATAAGTGTGCACACCTGGGCCTAAAAGAGGAGACGATGGGACACAGAGATCGAGCACAAGCATGAGCAGAGAGAGCACGAGGACCGCGGAGCCTGAGATGGAGCAGAGAGCATGCGAGGACTCCAGAGAGAGAAAATAATGCCCAAAGAGTATGAAGATTGCTGGGGACTGGGGGGGGGGGGTTGCCTGTATCCCATTGCCCCCATTCCTTCCCCCTGGCCTTGCCTGCCCTGCCCTGCCCTGTCTAATGAGTCTGAGTAACTGCTAGGGCCATTAGAGAACCTATGCAGATGGAAGAGCCTGGTGCCTTGCACTGCATTTGGCATCACGGACAGGATGCTTGCCCCTCGGGTTGGCGACGTGGATTGGTTGTACTACATCCTGCATCTATCACAGACTCAGTTGGAAGGTGAAGCTGTGTCTTGATAGTTACTGAGGTAGCACATCTGGACACCACATCCTGAGTAAACTCCCCATTGAAGAATAGGTTTCCCCCAAGATCAAGAGCAGTTATTTTCCCCTATTGTGTGTCAAGTTAGCAAGTAGAGCTAAAGCCAATCAAAGTCATGTGAGCTACAAGAGGAACTGTCACCATGACTTCAGAGAAGGAAGATGGCTCAGGTTTAGCATCTGCTTCAGAAATGTCTTTCACATGGGAGAAACCTGTCCTGAGGATGGAAAACACCTGGAGTGTCTGGGAATGTCATGTGCCTCTCCTTTCTCCTTGATGCCCTAGGGTCTGCCGCATTCAGAGTTCAAGAAGATGAACCCTGAGCTTGCTTCATGTGCTCTAGAATTTGTAGTAATGTATATTCTTGCTACGTATGCCATTAAATCTGTTCTTTTTCTCCTACTAATCTGTGTGACATTAATTTGTTTGCTCTACCAACCCAAGAAGAACCCAGAGAGATGGAGGAATTTCCCCCCTGAACCTCTACACCATCAAGAATTAAGAAATCACGTGAGGTCTCTTGGTTCCTGAAGGATTTGAATCAAATTGACCCGGAAATGCCCTGGTGACCTCTAAACCATGTATAGAGAAGAGGTGCAAGTTGCCCTGGATTTCTAAAACATGTGAACGTAGTTTGGAGGAAGGTACCTGACCAGTATCTCTGCAACAGCCTAACCCTTTCTCTGTACCTCAGCTTCACGCTTCCATGTAGCTGGGTTTCTCAGGAAACCTTAGTCCCAGTGAGGTGAAGTGAGGACATTGGACCATGTCAGGCTGCAGAAAGCAAAAGTAAGGAAGGCCCAGGATGACAGACCCCCACCACAGGACATCTGTGCTGCAGAAGCAACTCCACAGCTGGCAGGTAAGATGTGTTCTGGGAGCTCTGACCACCTCAGGGTGCTGAGTTCTCAACCCCTCGTTTTGTATCATGGCTGCTGCAGGCACAAGACACCATTTCAGACATGATGAGAGTCACGTGGCCAGTGGCGTGAGTCTGAAATGGGGCATCACTTTCTTAGAACTTACCACCCTCTTCTCTGTCTTTGCTGCCAGTGACATTGAAACATCACTTTTAGATGTTTGAACAGCCTTCTTTCCTGTATAACACAACCTACATTTTAAATGGTTGATGACTTAAACTTTGGAAAAATCAAAAGATGGAGATGGTATAAGCCTGGCTATTCTGTGTGGAGCTACCCACAGGACATTGTCCTTCACACTGACCCCTGAGAGGTCAGGGACCCAATTCACTGGTGGCACCTTCCCTCAGTGGATGGTGTCAACCAACTTTCAATCTCTAACTGGAGGACGGTGGAGAGATGTCTTTGTTTTGGTGGCTCTCCTTCCACTTAATCTCAGAGGTCTCCTCTGCAAGCAAATGAGTTCTTCTGACCTGTTTTTTCCTAACTATAATTATAATTATAGTCCCTATCAATTTTCCATAAAGAGATAGATGTGGATAGAAAACTTGTTGGAGCAAACATGGGGTTGAGTAAGTATGTCCCTTCCCCTCCTCTGTTTCACATTTCTCTTAACTCTAATGAACACATTCCCTTGGAGGCAGAAACCCAAGGCCAGTTATGACAGAAATGGATGTCAAACAATTCAGGTTCATTGCCATAGAAATATGAATCGGTTTCAGTCAACAAGAGGTACCCAGGAGTCATCTTGTTTTGCCAACTTCTCATCTCTCCTCTTTACTAAATTTATGTAATTGGAAATTAAAATTTTTATCATGGAACAAGGATGTCCTTTCTCCTCCTCTTGGACCATCACCTGCAACATACTTATCACAGGGTTAACTCATGGAAAAATAGAGGGGTTTGGGGAGAAAGAATGCTTCTCTAGAGGCAAATGCATACTTTCAAGCTTGGGCCTTCCTAACAGCACCTGCGTTGGGAATATATGCATACATATCTGAGATGTTAATGTGCAATTGTCTCAAAGAGAATTTCCCTAAATGGGTTCCATCCTAACGATGCTATGGATCATTTTGAAAGCCCAGATTTATAATAAATGTGTCACCAGACTCTTCAACATCTTGTAGTAACAAGATGGGAGCAGGGTGGGAGCTCTGCAATGACCAAAGTCTTGGATGTGATTCATAGCTACAAAGTGAAGGTAGTCTTTCAAGAATGGGTAGTCTTTCAAGAAGGTAGTCTTTCAAGAATCAGAATCTGGATCAGAGGATAACAGAGACTGGAGGGAGCACCATGGCCACTGCTGCTCTTGGGGGTTCTCCTTTCTCTACCTTCTGAGACAGATAGGGCCAGAAACACTCTCGGTATGTTAAGTCCCAATCACACTGGGAAGAGAAGGTTTTATTGGTAATATAAGATAAAAAATACTGCATCATAAATATAATATGAACGAAGCAGCATAAAGCGCTTAAAAATTGGAAAATAATTGCTGGAAACACAGCTCTTCTCCTTCACTGCTTTCCTATATGACTAATTAATTATCCACCTTTGAGGCTACATAAACTTGAAACAACACCCGGAGTCTCAATAAGATGGACAGTGCTTTGGGGAATGTTGACTGCAGTTGGCCAATGAGAAACACCTCACTACTTTCCCAAAACTCCTGGAGTCCAAGGTCAATTTGCCGTGGCCCAAGGAAGACTTGGGAGAAACCCCTGCATGCAGGATGACACAAAGGACAGAGATTTTCAATGGGAAGGAGACAAGTGGTGGAACATTGGTCATCTGCTTTGATAAATATTCAGGAGAATAACACCGCTGAGCAGTGGAGATAAAACCTCTTCAGCTTTGACCATGGGAGTCTTCAAGCCTGACATCTCTAATAGAGCTCAGCATCCTTGCCAGCAGAGAACAAATCCACAGTTTCCACATGTATGGAAATTTAGCAAGCCTGTGGTGACAATTGTTAAAAATCATGAGTTTATAGGCAGGGCACGGGGGCTCATGCCTGTAAGTTTCAGCCTATGAAGCAGCCAGAGCTAGGGATCACGGTTCAAGTCCCGCCTGGGGCCCGTAGTGAGACCTAGTTCCAAAAAAATAACTGGGTGTGGTTGCGCGCGCCTGTAATCCCAGCTTCCTGGGAAGCTGAGTCTGGGGATTTCTTGAGTCTGTGGTACCTCGGGCAACGAAAGCCTGTGGTTCCACAGGCAAAAATAGCGAGACCTAGTCTCAAAAAAAAAAAAAAAAAATCATGAGTTTATAATTAGCCAAGTGGTTTTGAGCCAGTGGGCAGATGCCACATGGGAAGGAGGAGGGAGGCTGAGGACTCAGGTAGCAGTGCAGTGCAAGAAGAAAGACAGGACTGGTGATGGGGGTCAGCCTTCGCAGACCCCCAGGTGTCCTGGGGTACTCAACTGCTGCATAGATGCACAGCTTTCATAGATGCTGCAGGAAGTCAGTGGATTGCCTGTGAAAAGGAAGGACTTTTTTCCCATTGGTACCACAAATCCTTTATCATGGGCTTAATTGTGTTCCCCAAATGCATACATGGAGCCTTAACCTCAAATACCATAGAATATAATTTATTTGAAGCTGTGACTTTAAAAGAAGTAAGTTAAAATGAGGTTGTCAGGGAATGCACTAATCCAGTTTGATTGGTGTTCTTGCAGAAAGAGGAAATTTAGGTAGACAAGGAGACCCTCTAATGTATGTCTTGAGAAAAGGCCACAGGCCACAGAGAAAAGGTGGCTGTCTGCAAGTCAGGGAGAGAGACCTCAAAGGAAGCCCAACCTTGATAATCAAACCAAACCAAGCTTGATGATAATTGAATCTTGGACTTGAGTCCCCGGGACTATGTGAAAATCGATATCAACCCCTCTGTGGTATTTTGTAATGAGTACCTTATCCTTAGCTCATCCATTCATTCCCTTTTGAAGGAACTTTATTTTCTTCCTCTTCTCCCTTTCAGTTTTCTCTCTTTCATATGGAAACTCATTTAAAAAATAATTTCAGCTACAATTGCCCTGAAAGGGCAACGCCAAGGAACCTTGAGCAGTCTCTTCCTTGGGCAGCTGTGTACTGAACTGACCTCTGCCTTGAGTCCAGGATTGAAGTCTAGTTCAATGATCAGGCACCAGGAGGGATATGGGTGAATATCCCCCCGCCCCCACCACCCAATGGTTCCTGTACATCAGTCATCTGATTCTAGCACTTATCTTGAAGCCTCAGACCAAGGCCAGATAAGGACTGGGAAACTATTATCGGTTCCTGGTGTACTGGGTTGAATATAGTAAGCCTGAATATAGTACGCCCAGGGATCCCATTTGAAATCTTCCCCTATTGTAAAAACTACCATCCCATGCCCCACCATTTCTCACTCCCCACCCCACTCCAATTTCCCCATCATCTTTATTGTAACAAATCTTCAACTGAGAAGAAAGAGAAATGCCAACTCCAACTAGAAGTTCTTCATGGTCATAGCAAATTCAACTCAAACACGTTTAAAAAGAAGATTTTTATGTGGAATAATGGGGATTCTAGAGAATTGGCTTCAGGGTGATTTAAGGACTCTGGTATATTTTCAAGGAACCGGTTGTCCTTGTCCTCTCTCTCTCTCTCTCTCTCTCTCTCTCTCTCTCTCTCTCTCTCTCTCTTTCTCTCTCTCTCTCTCTCTCCCCCCCCCTTTGCATTCCTTAGCAGCAGTTTTACCAGACTTGACAGCCACCAGAAGACAAGGAGAAAATTGTGCTCCTGTAGCTTTTTCTTGGATATAAGAAAATTTGGAGCCTCCTAGAGGATTTTCTCTATATTTCAGGCTCCTGTAAATAAAGAAGGCTGCAGGTGGGAATAGATGTCAAGCAGTGACTAACAATATCCATTGCCTTGCACTCTGCATCCAGTTATTATCAGGCTTGAGCATCGAGCATAGCAATGAGTGATACTAGGAAATAGTGTGTATATCCTTTGGTGCTCTTGAACTGACAGCACCTCCAGCAATGGAGTAGCCATTTGCTCAGTGGCATACAGAAAGATTGGACTGTCAGGGTAACACAGAACAGCTGTGTTTGAGAGCCCATGGCATCTCCGTGATCTGGCTAGTCTGACTAATTGAACCCTTCTGATAATTCTGCGTTCTTTGATTTCTGCTTGTCTCTGTATATTCATTTTTATTCCTTTCACTTGATGGCTATTCTCTTTATTGCCTTATCCAAATTCCACACAGCCAGCCGGTGTGGCCGACAGCTCTTTTTACTCTCTACCCCTGTGCTGGATGTTCCCAACCTGCAACCAGGTTGCCCTTCGACCAGGAGCAGGAGTCTGCCTGTTCCCATCAGTGACTATCTCTCCCTCTGCAGCAAGGAACAGGGGCCAAAACAGGGATGTTGGATTATTCATTGTAGTCTCCATAGCTCTCACTTATAAACTACAAGAGCAAATATATATTTACATTTTCTTAAATATGATTACACCAGATAAAGAAAGAAAGAAAAGGAATGTGGCATGTTTCCTTCAATGGGTAAGAAGGAGAAGCAAGAGGCTATAACTGCCTATGTTTGTATATTTCTTGCTAGACTTTCATTGGAGTATCAGGCACTGCAATATTAAATCATATAGAACTATTTAAGGATATTAACTGAGTCTCTGAGCCCTATGCTCACTGCCATGTAAGTGCTTTTCTGAAGCACAGAAGAAGGGAATAATCATGTAAGATTAAAAAAAAAACAACTTAATCCACAATCTGTTCCTGTAAGACAGTCAGCTACCATCTATGGCATCTTACACTTGATCCAGAACTGGGCACATGAACAAGGGCTTTTTTCTGTCCCTCCTGGAAACACACACATACACACACACACACACACACACACACACAAAACTTACTAGAAACTAAGGACAAATGTCCCAACATTATTTGTCATCTGAAGAGATTTACTTAGAGCATGTCACCATGCTGAGCAACCAAAGTATCCACTTTGACAAAATCTCATATCTTGCCTAAATGAAAGGAATGAATAAATGCAAAATGAACAAAGTGCCTGCAGAGAAATTTCAATATATGAGAACAGAAAAAGGAAAGAAAAAGAAAATTAATCCAAAGGAATTCAAGATCAGATGTAAGTGGAGATGGCAGTGAGAGATTTCCATAGGGGAAAATGATAAAAAGAGCAGCACATTTTATCATTTTATGACTTTGATTGCTTCATGTCACTTCTATCCAGGCTAGCTTATAAGTAGAGACATGTCCTACATTTTGTTTAGTATGGTGAACACAGTAGTTTAAGCATGCATCCAGCAATTAAAGAATCCTGGTCAATGTACCTATAAAGAAACAGATGTGGATCATCATAAGCTAAGTCATGACAATGGCTGTAATAGTTTAACCATAGTTACTCAGAGTGATTGTCATAACAAAAAGTTAAGGGTTAAGTTGATGTTCAGGGTAAGTCTGGAAAATATTGTAATGAGATTGCAAAAGTCTGAAGCTGAATGGATGAAACAGAGTTAAAGGTGCATGTCTCCATATTCACTCTGAGGTGAATAGAGTTAATGGAAGTTTAAGATAAAAACCCAATGGGAGCATCACAGTCATATCATATCTCTGAAGTTGAAGCAAAATGAAACAGGACCAATAAAGTGGGACCTGGCATGGCCTGATAAGCATGCTCTATTGAGACCCTTTGTGCTAGGGAGAATCTGAAGCAAAAGATTAGAGATGAGAAGATACCATGATAATGCATGAAAATCTCTTAGAACAGTGTCTTTTATATAGGAAGAACTTAATAAATGTCAATCTTATCCATATTGCATATAATTATTAGTATCTTAGTACAGCTACATTTTCAGAATCTAAATTTTTTTATAAAGAGATACCCATGAGCTTAGGTAACTATTTTATTTCCTGTTGGCTACTGCACAGATCCACATAATACTGGACTAGATGGATGTGTGATATACTTCTATACCAGCTAACGTGCTTGATGCAGCTGTTGTAGATACTCAGGAGGAAGCTTTGTAAATTTAAAAGTTTTATTTTTTCTGTATTAACTCAGTGAAAGGGTTTATCTACATTAATTCCTATTTTTCAGCAGGTAAACATATACTACACCTGATTGAAATATTAAAGTCATCTTTGTATCACTGAGTAATGTCTACTTTTCAGTGTTTACCATCAAATGCTTTCCTTTGCTGGCTCATCAAGCAGAGGCTGGGCTAATTGCCTTTCCTTATTGATGACTTGCTTCTTAATACTTCAGTGCTTGTTTATGAATGCATTATCTATGTGGGAAAAACTGCTGTAAAATTCTTGGATTATTGCATAAAAGGCCAAGAAAAAGAGATTTCCTTAGGGCATTATGTCAAAACAGACCAAAGCTTCCATCTGCTTCTCCCAGATTCTAGTTGGCCACTCTGAATGAATTATGGTGCCTCTGACTACTTGTGTGTCTAACTCATTTTTTCCCTACATAAACATCAAAGTAATTTATTAGGAAATTGGAATGTTGTATCTCTTTATGATTTTTCTCCTGAGCTTTGCCCTTTCACATCCCTGTATAAATAGTATTATTTGAAGAAACTTCTAATGAGAATTATGAAATATGAAATAAATATTTAAAAACTCTGAGTCACACATTTGCAAATTGAGGCTGAAAAATTACCTATACCAGCAGTTTGGATCTCAACTTTGACATCAAGCACATAATTCTGTATGGTTTCTCTTGAAAGACCCCATAAAAATAATAGTAAAGGCTTATTAAAGAGTTATAAACCCATAAAAGAATGGAAAGCCAGCTAATGGTGATAACATTTTTCAGCAGATATATGGTATATTAGTCAGGAATCTCCAGAGACATAAAGGCAACATGATACGTAAATACATGATTTATTTTAAGGAATTGTCTCATGTGGGGTCTGGCAAGATTCAAATCTGTAGGGAAGACTAGCAGACTGGAAACCAGGCCAGAGTGGATACTGTTGTTTTGAAGAATTTCTTCTCTTTTAGAAACCTCAGTTTTCATTTTTCAGGCCTTCAATTGACTGGATGAAGGCCACCCATTTTGCAGAGGTGAATCTCATATATTTAAATCAGATGTACACATCTCATTGCAGATGTATTCAAATTCCATCACATCATCACCTAGACTATTGTTTGATTAAATAACTGTGTGTGACAGGGTGTGACCGTCTAACCCAGATGACCCATACAACTAACCATCACACACAGTGACTGATGAAGTAGGGTGATGAAGACTGAAATCAGAAATGACTGAAATCAGAAATGACAGCCCAGAAAACATTCATCATTCTCCTCCTACATAAGAGACAACAAAAAATTAGTCATAAACACATACACACACTCCTGTGGGCAGTCAGCCTCTATGCCCAAGCACAAATCACTTAGAGGCCTAGAACTACTACCCAAGTCACAGTCCATCATGGGAGCTGGCTCCCATGCCCCTATAGCAGCCCAACTGAGCTATTTTCCTAGATGGCTTGAGGGCAGCAAGATGAATAAATTCTGGGAACTAAATTCCAGCATAGTGAGTATAGTTTAATAATACCCCATCATCTATGTGGGTAGATATTAAGCATCATCACCCTCCTCCATAGAAAACTAACTCTTTGAGTGATGCTTATGTTTATTGACTGAATGGAGCATTCATTTCATAAAGTATATATAGTTGAAAATATCACGATATACACTCTATATATGCATATTTGCCAATCATGCCTCAATAAAGCTGGGAGAAAGAAAGATTTCTGCTACCCTTGTCCATGTAGCAGGACGGCCTCAAGACTATCTGAATCCCAATGTAAACTAGTACAAAGACCTGATTTCATGTTACTACCCTCAGCTTTCTCTGAATCATCTTCTATTCCTGTTGCCGAAACCTGGAGTAGAGTCACTGGGTCTAGGTTACCTCCAGCCCTGGGCAGTTCTCAGGCTAGAAATCATCAGCCATGTGTACAAAACCACAAGTACAAAATCTCATCTCATCATCACCTAGTGTAGCATTTGATTTGATAACTGGGACTGTGTTTCTCTCCAAGTCAGCCTGACTCCATACTTTACACTCCTGCTGTTCCTTTGCCACAGTTCTTCTGGAGGGTGAGGGTGGAAGAGAGATGGACTATCCAACAAGGGTAATAGAGTGCCTCTTACAAGGTAGATAATGTTGTGAATCTGAGGTGTCTCCACCGTCTCCTCCCACCCCTGCCCACCCCAAAGTTAGAATGGATTTCTCAGTATTCTTGAAGATTATAGATTTCTCCTTTATGGATATTTAAAAAGTAGATATCTCAGATCCATGAAGCCTGCACACTCTCCTTCCAGGTGAAGAAAGATGCTGCTACTTTATCTCTAAGACCTAAGTCAATGGGGGCACTAACAGTTTCCTTATCTCCAGGGGAGGAGCTGGAACGACTTATGCCTAATCTTTTTCACCTGGTCCAGTGCCTGGCACACAGTCAACTCTCCTGAACATTTATTGAAGAGATAGATAAAAATTAATGATGATGACTCTACCTGGCTAATTCAAAGTTTATTTTGTATGAAGACTGAGGAGAAAAAGACGTCTGTAGCATTCTCCTGGCCAGACAGCCAGATATTAAAATCTGTCAACATTTTCATGCTACCCACCTAGCCGACTGCTTGGCTAGGCAGTGACATCTGTAAACAGGTCATTTGTATTCTTCTGTCACCTGCATTACTCTGAAGGAACAGCCCTCAGGTTCACAGAAATTAGTTATCCCTCAGGCTGGACAGATGATGGATAGGTGGCTTTTTCAATGGCCCCGCTCGGTTTGGAAAATGCCAGATGCCTCACGGTTCCGTCTGTGCTGTTGATGTGCATGATTAGCATGCTCGGGCCACAAGGGGAGCAGAAGCACCAGGAGCAGACACCCCCCCCCCATGGAGCTGTCTCAAGCAAACCGGGCTGCCTTGGCACTGGGACAGTCTGGGATGGCCTTTCCACTTCCCACTCTCCTCACCCTCCCTGGAGAGAAACTGCCAGAACTGCAACCTTGGAGCAAGGTGGCTGCCAGCCTGTTCACTTCACTTTTCTCAGTGGAGCTGTATTCTTCCTAATTGTCCCATTTATTCTTCCTGTTCTCTTTTAAATGTCTGGCATTCCAAGCAGAAAGAATTCTTGTCTCGGATATTGCCAAAGAATATAAGCAGGGCACTTGTTGGTTTGTATTCTCCTGTCACCTCCCTATTTTTTTTCTGGATTTGTCAGGCAGAATTCTCTGTGCTCACTGTTCTATTTTTTTTTAAAATTAATTTTTTTTATTTATATATAAATTTCACAACTTTGTAATCTCAAGGGTTTGCCCCCCCTCCTCTCCCTTCCCCCCCTTTCCCTCCTGTTCATAGTTGTGCGTTTCATTTTGGTGCTTAGCTTGTTTTGACTTTCCTCAAGGCTTTTATTTATTTTTTTTTTCACTATATCCCTTACATTAGTGAAACCATTTGGTTTCTGCCTTTTTCTTTATGGCTTGTTTCTGCTAATATGGTTTCTTCTAAATGCATCCATGTTGTTATGAAGTCGTCCAATTTGTCATTTTTAAATTGATGAGTAATATTCCATCGTGTATATATACCACAATTTTTTCATCCAGTCCTCTGTTTTGGGGCATTTAGGTTGTTTCCATGACCTTGCAATTATAAATTGTGCTGCAGTAAACATCCGGGTACAGGTGTCCTTTTGTACCCACATTGAGGTCTCTTTTGGGTAGATTCCCAGAAGAGCAATTGCTGGGTCA
>PVHY01003416.1:0-68121 GCA_004024945.1 Uropsilus gracilis
TCAAAAAATGGGGAGAAGAACTACAAAGACACTTCACCAAAGAGGAGATACAGATGGCTAATAGACATATGAAAAAATGCGAGAGAGAAGGAGGGGGAAGAAGGCAGGGGAGGCAAAGAACACAAAAGATCAAGATAGTTAACAGGTGTTAGCGAAGTGGGAAAGCCCCAGGGTACACAATAATGCAATAATGTAATATAAATATAAATATACATATACATGCAAATTTTAGAAAATTTAAATTAAATTAAAAAAAAGAACAACCATCACAGAGATAGTTCACATTCTCTGTGGATATCTCTTCTATCCTATTTCCCATTATACATTCCCAGAAATAAAAATTAGTACACTGGATTTGATGTTTGCCATTCCAGCAGTATTTGAAACTTTTAAATCACACATCAGTAAATAATATATTATTTTCCATGGTTATAATTTCATAATTATGGTATTGTAATATGTATACCTACCTATGTAACTTCCTTTCTTCCCACAATAAATTTTTAAAAATTATTTTTTAAAAAAATCTCCTAACTAGGATATTGGGGAGGAAAAAAATAAAAGAAAAGAAACAGGGGAGAGGACTCACCCACAAGATGCAGAACTGGGAGACAAAAATCAATCACTCTCCTAAAAAACATAGTTTAAAAAAAGGAAAAAAGACCAACATAAAATCCCTAATAAAACAGTTACTCTCACAACATTCCAGCAGCACACCTCCACAAAGACCAGAGACTCCAAAGGCATTGAACAGCTGGGAGAGCTGCATTTCTTCTGGAGTGAGCAGCCACCACATTGGCTATTAGCACACCTAGGAGAAGGAACATACAGCCAGCTGAAACCATAGCCGCCATCATCATCTCAACATTGTCATCATCATCATCATCATTATCATCATCATCAACATCTCCAATCCCAACACCAACTAACCCCAGCAGGGAACACCTTGGTTGCGGAGGAGACTCAGGATACACCACCACTGCAGCTACTTATAGATCCTTAAAAACAAGTTGCCACATCAGTCACCTGCTCACCACCAGGGAATACACGCACCCACAGCCAGCTGAGACCATGCCGACTACAACTGGGGACACTTTGGTTGCTGGGGAGACTTAGGGGATCAAGACTTATCAAGACTGCATGCCACCACTGAAGCTGTTCACAGGTGAGAAGCCCTTGCCTGTGCCTACACTGGGCACAGATGGAGAAATTCCCTCCCCACATTCCCACTCTCTGAAGGATCCCAAAAAGCTGAGCTGGGGAGTGCAAAAGCTTACCTGGGAAGGACAATTCGTGCAATCAGGGAGAGCCCTTCCCCACACAGACACTTTCAAGTGAGTAAGCTCTGTTGAAAAGCGCAGACCACTCAATAGGAGAGAGCCACTCCACCAGCACAAGAGGAGGGAAAAAATTGCCCATTTCTCCATAACCTTTTTTTGGGAGGAGGTGGGGGGGTAGTATTTGCTTGTTTATTTTTTGTTTTTTTATTTTTGTCATGCTTTGTTTTGGGGTTTTTTGTGTCATATACGTTTCTTTTGTTTTTGTTTGTCTCCCTCCCTATCTTTTATTTTCTTTCTTCTTTTTATTCTCTTACTTTTTTTTCTTTCTTCCTTCCCTTCTCTGTCCCCCCACTATCATGGCCCATTTATGTGTCACCTTTCTTCTCTCTCCCCTGCCCTTTCATTTTCTTTCTTCCATTTTTTTCTCTCCCTTTTTCTTTCTTTCTCTCCCCTTTCTCTCTTTTCTCACCTCTCCTGGAGCCACAACTTTTAAAGAGATAGACCTTGGGAAGAGCAGCCTATTAAACCCAAAAGTTTCATGCTGAGGGCCACAACCTAGAGGGACCTAAAAATGAAAGACATTCACTCCACACAGCCAGTAGGCACCTCACAGCAAACTGATCCTCGCCTTGTGACTACCAGGGCAGCCTACCACACAGGACCCCAGATTACCCCAGGCTGAGGCTTGGGACCCCTCTCCTCAAAGTGGGGGCTAAACAGACAGGAGGTCAAAGAGGAAATCATAGCTCATATCAGCACTTGCCACAGCAGAAGAGTGCCCAGGTAAAAGCATCAGGAAAGCTCCACACTCAAGTCCCTCTTGCCATAGCATTAACATGGGAACCTCACCCACAAGCATCAGCCACCCGGAAGATGAAAGTCCATGTGGAAACAGTGGGAATATCCATCTCCATTTATAGTAGCTCAGAACAACCAGACAGAAGGGATCAGAAAATCTGTCGTGAGCAAGGGTCTCACGACAGAAGCTGAGGAGGAAGTGTCAGGGTCCTATACCAATATATCTACACACTGACTACAGCAGCCCAAGCACTAGACAGATACATCCACAATTCCATGAGATCACCTGGAAATCATGCCCACCAGATTCAGTGGTACAGGGGCATCATGGGCAGAACAAACTCAAAGGCAAACTATGGGACAGAAGAAAATCATGAAAAATCAAACAAAAGTTCCAGGGAATAAGGTACCACAAAAAAAAAAGTCAGCCCACTGAAATGAACAACACCAACACAGAAGACTACTTCAACCTAACTGGAAAAGAATTCACAGCCACCATAATGAAAGCACTGAAAGAGTTAAGAGAAAGAGAAGGAAAAGAATGATATATGCAAAATACAATCAACAAACTGAGGAACAAAAATGAAACTTTAAAAAATATATATATGGAGGAACTTTTAATAAGTCATGAAGAAAGACTTAGTAACAGTAATGAATTAGTACTCTCAAAGATTCAGAGGTTCAGGAGACTCCAAAAAGAAAAGAAAGTTGAGGTGCAAATGAAATGAAAAAGATTGAAAAAAAACACTCGAAGAACTACCTGACACCATGAGAAGAGGAAACATTAGAATCATGGGAATTCCAGAAGGAGAGGGGAGAGAGTGTATGCAAGAAACTATTTAAGGAAATAATTAGAGAGAGCTGCCCAAATGTGAAGCAAGAAATGAAAAGAGAGATACAGGAAGCTAGAACACCAAATTACCATAATGAAAGAAAAAACTATTTCAAGACACATAATAGTAAAACTTTCAAAAAAAACATAATGAAGCTGGCAAGAGGCAAGAAACAGATAAGAAGAAACAGATATAAAGACCTATTATCCTCACATCAGACTGCTCAGAAGAAACACTTCAGGCAAGAAGAGAATGGGAAACATACTCAACAAACGCCAAGAAAATAAATGCCAACCAAGGATACTTTATTCTGCAAAGCTCTCATTCACCTATGAGGGAAAAGTATGGGCCTTCTCAGATAAACAAAATCTTCAAAAATGCACTTCTACTAAACTCTCCTTTCAGAAAATAATACAAGAAGCTTTACAATTAAAACCAACAGAGGAATGAACAAGGAGAACATAAAAAGGTAATTAACAGAACCACAAAAATATGAACAAAATGAGAAGTACAGACTTCCACATATCAATAATGATCCTAAATGTTAATGGACTAAACATGTAGACAGTAAGACACAGAGTCACAGACTATATTAACAGAACTCATCCTGCTGCCTCTTCAGGAAACACACCTAACTGCTAAAGATAAACATAGATTGAAAGTAAACGGTTGGAAAGCAATCCTACAAGCAATTGGACTCCTAAAGAAGGCAGGGACAGTCATACGTATATCAGACAAAAAAGACTTCAAATTTAAAAACATGACAAAAGACAGAGATGGTCACTATATAATGATAAAGGGGTCAATACACCAAGAAGACATAATACTCATCAATATATATGCACCAAATGAAAGTGCACCAAAATACATCAGTCAGTGCCAACATCTCTGAAAAAATATATTATAGAAAATACGTACATAGTGGGAGATCTCAACTGCCCACTCTCACCAAGGGAAAGATCAAGACAAAAAATAAACAAGGACACAGCAACTCTAAATGAACACCAAGACCAAAGGGACCTAATAGACATCTATAGGATGCTGCATACCCCCCAAAAATAAAAACACATATTTCTCAAGTACACATGGATCATTCTCTAGAATCAAACATGAACAAGGACATAAGACCAGCATCAACAAATTTATGAAGATTGAAATCTATTTTCTCTGACCACAAATGTATCAAACTAGAAATCAGCTATGAAAAAAAGAACAGGAAACAAATCATTTCTTGGAAACTGAAGCCATCACTATTGGAAAACCAATGGGTTAATAAGGAAATCAAAGACGAAATAAAGAAATATTTAAGATGAATGACAATGAGGATACAACCTACCAGAACATATGGGATACTGCAAAAGCAGTGATACAAGGCAAATACACAGCAAGATAGTCCCACATCAAGAAACAAGAAAATACCCAAAGAAACAACCTAATCTCACATCTGAGAAAACTAGAGAAGGAACAAAAAAAAAAATTCAAAAGCAAGTGGAAGGAAGGAGATACTAAAATTTTCTTAAAAGATCAATGAAACAAAAATCTGGTTCTTTGAAAAGGAAACAATATAGATAAGCCTCTAACAGGCTCACAAAGAAGAGAAAGGAGGAAACATAAATAAATAGAATCATAAACGAAAGAGGAGAAATTACAACAGACAAAATAGAAACCCTAAGAATAATCAGAGATTACTACAAACATTTTATGTGCAAACAAATTCAACAACCTTGATGAGATCAATCTCCCTAATGAACACAGATACAAAAATTTTCAACAAAATCCTAGCAAATAGAATATAGCAATGCATTGAAAAGATAAGACATCATGGCTAAGTGGGATTTATTCCAGGGAAACAAGGATTGCTCAACACCCAAAAATCAATTAATGCAATCCAACATGTCAACAAAAAGAAAAATAAAAACCATACAATCATATCAATATATGCTGAGAAAGCATTTGATGAAGTTCAACATCCATTTATGATGAAGATCCTTGAAATTCTGGGTAGAGAAGGAACATACCTTAATATAATGAAAGCAATCTATGACAAACCAACAACTACTAACATCCTAAATGGAGAAAAACTGAAAGTCGTCCCTCTGAGCCCTAGAACAAGACAAGGCTATCCACTCTCACCAATGCTTTTCAATAGAAAAACTGGAAAATGTCAGGGGCTGCCAGGACAGGACTCATACTGTGAAATTAAAAAAAAAAAAAAAACTTCATTTTACTATCTTATCTGGCTTCAAAACACTAAAAACAAAACTAACATGACAAATGTCCGGAGAGCAAAGAGCAGCTTCTCCAATCCCCCAATATTTACCTTAAAAAACATTACTTAAAAGTTACCAACAATGTATGGGTAAACCCCCTGCCCGCCATTATCTCACAAAAACTAATGTTTTAACCAAATTTTATTACCTTATCTATTAGGCTTCCCTAATTAGCCACAAAACATTCTCTTGGCCACCTTTTTTTCCCCCTTGTCTAAACCCTATAAAAAGCCTAGTAATTTACCTTACAGTTGCTACCAGTCATGCTTCTGATAGCCCACAGTCTTTGACTGTGTCAATCTCTCTCACTCATCCTTTCTCACAACCCTGCACCCGGCTCTTTACACTGGAAATCCTAGCTAGAGCAACAAGGCAACGGAAGGACATAGATGGAATCCAAATAGGGAAAGAAGTAAAATTATTACTGTTGGCATATGACATGACAACTACATAGAAAACCCTAAGAAGTTTACAGAAAAACTAATGAAAACAATAAAGCAGTTCAGTAAGGTAGTCAGCTACAAAAATGAAGTCCAAAGTTGAAACAGTAACTGGAACTATTATATATGCAAAGTATGCAAAAAGTATGTCCAAAGAAGAAGAAATTAAGAAAACCACTCCATTTACAATTGTTCCATTAAGAATTAAATATCTGAGAATAAAATTAACAAAAGATGTGAAAGACTTATACAAAGAGAATATAAAACATTGTTAAAAGAAATAGAAGAAGACACAAAGAAATGGAAAGACTTTCTCTACTCATGAATTGGAAGATTCAACATCAAAAGACCATTCTACCAAAAGCAATCAATAGATTCAATGCAGTTCCAATAAAAATCTCATGACATTTTTTAAAGAAATAGAACAAATACTACTGAAAATCATATGGAAAAATAAAAGCCCTCGAATAGCCAAAGCTCTCCTGACCAAAGGGAGAGTGAATGGAGGAATTGCCCTCCCAGACTGAATTATACTACAAGCCATAACAATTAAGACAGCATGGTATTAGAGTAAAAATAGACACATAGACCAATGGAACAGAATTGGAAGCCCAGAAATAAAGCCACAAATATATAATCAACTAATCTATGACAGATGTGGGGGGGGGGGACATACATTGGAACAAGGATAATCTCCTCAATAAATGGTGCTGGGAAAACTGGACTGCTACATGCAAAAGAATGAATCTAGATTACTCCCTCATACCATACACAAAAACTATCTCAAATGGATAAAAGACTTGGAAGTAAGACCTGACATCATAAAATACATAGAAGAAAACACAAGGCAAAACATTCCACGACCTATACTAGAGTAACACCTTCTAGGACCCATCTATACAAGCAAATAAAATGAAGGAAAACATAAACAGCTGGGGCTATATGAAACTAAAAAGTTTCTGCACAGCAAAAGAGACAATTAACAAAACAAAGATACACCCAACCAAACAGGAAAAAAATTTCGTGCTCTTCTCAACTGACAAGGGTATGATATCAAAGATCCACAAAGATCTCACACATCTTAACAAAAAACAAAGCAAAAAGCCCAGTTAAAAATGGGGAGAAGTGCTGAAAAAACACTTCTCCAAAGAGGAAATGCAAATGGACAACAGGCATATGAAGAAATTCTCAACATCACTTATAATCAAGGAAATGCAAATAAAACCACAATGATATACCACTTTACACTGATAAGAATGGCCCATATCAAAAAAAAAAAAAAAAAAGACAACAACAAGTGCTGGTGTGGATGTGAAGAAAAAGGAACATTTCTATACTTCTGGTAGCAATGCAAACTGGTTCAGCCACTATGAAAAGCTGTGTGGAGGACCCTCAAACTACTGAAAATGGAAGTACCATTCAATCCAGCTATCCCACTTCTGGGAATCTACCCAAAGGATATCAAAACACTAATTCAAAAGGAAACCTGTACTTGTTTGTTTACTGCAGCACTATTTACAATAGCCAGGATATGGAAACAATCCAAATGCCCAAAAACAGATGAATGGATCAGAAAGTTGTGGTATATGTGCGTAATGGAATATTACTCTGCCATCAAAATGGACAAATTTGATGTATTTGTGATAACATGGATGGACCTAGAAGGAATCATGTTAGCAGGAATAGCCAAAAAGAAATACTGGATGATCTCACCTACATGTAGCATATAGGGAAAACAAACAAAAGTACAAGAAAAGGTAAAACAAACTAACAGCAGGACTAAAGCATAAAGCAAAAGAGGGAGGTCAGGAAAGAAAATTAGCATGGAGATTGGGATGGCAGTTCATGAGTGACAGGTTGGTGGGAGAATCTCAGTGTATACAATGATATATATATATATATATTTACATCATTGTATATATTTATTTTATATATATATAAAATCAGTGGAGGAAAAGTTTTTAAAAAAAGAAATGGGAGCAAATAGGAGAAAGAGAAGTAAGTAGTAGTAGAAGTAGTAGAAGAAATAGTAAAATAGCAATAGCCGTTGTGGAGGAGGAAGGCAGAGAGAAAGACTGTTAGAGCTGGAACAGGGAAACTCATGTGAATTGGGAAATATTTAACATGGTTTAAACACCAGGCATCCCCCACTTAGCAACGGTATTTTCAAAGTGTAATCTTAGTCTTTTTAAAGAGTAAAATGAATCTTTTTAAAAGCACACAAAATGTTTTGAAGTTATGAATCACGATATCACTTTATATATGTTTAACTATATACACATATATAACTGTATTTCTTCTCACTTTGTGTTATATATGTATAGTTTTATATAACTGCAGAATTATACAGCATACAGTTACATATGTCTAGAGACACACACAATGGATAAGAAAATGACTTTGTGGGTTCTGAGAGAACTTTTCATATATTATGAGAAATATTTGTTCTGAAATGTATATACTCTGATTCCTAAAAATGTACTCTGATTCTCAGTGGAGGACAACAAAACTGAAAGGTGCGGGAGATGCTGGACCACAGGTTTCACTGAACGGCTGTCGGTCCAAAATTCCAGCAGTTTGACCACCTGCCCTGTCCAGTCAGCCTGTGTTAGGTTGTATCCTCCAGAGGAACCCTCATATTGGGTGAAGTGAACATCTGCCTTGAGGACAGGAGTGTCCACACCCAAATTTGGTGATGTGCTTTGGTAATGAAATTTTTAACCCTTCTGCATGGACTAAAATGCCCATTTGTGTCAGATCAGATTCAAAGTTAGTTTATTAAACCTCAGAAACCCTAAATATTCATTGCCAGTCCTCAGACTCAGCTCCCAGTCAGTTCCAAGTCAACTGCCTTGCCTGGAGTCACCTGCTCCCAATTCCAGGGCACAGAGCTTCATTTCTAGGCTTCTCTCCCCACAAATCCCAGGAATATTGTTCTGGCCCAGCCCTGCTCAGCTCTGAAGATGTTTAACAGTAGCTGCCCCAACTCTCCCCTTTCCCTGCACTTCCACTCTATCTTCCATTTTCCAAAAGGATTAGGGAACCTTTAAACCTTGCCCTTTATCTTCACACCTTTTAATGATTTTAAATGATTCTATCTTTTCTTATAATGGCATCTCACAGCCACCTTTGAGACCCACATTCCAAATCCAGCAGCTCCAGCATGACAGGAGCCCCAAACAACCCTCACTCGGCACAGATGTTGACCTCCACTAAAGCCGACACACAATGTCACTGCTCAGCCTACCAGATGAAAGCCTTTTTAAGGGCACTCATTTCAAGAAGTCCACTTCATGGGACAGATTTCAAAAGCCAATGGAAAGGGACAGCTCTCCTCAGAGACTATCACCCTACCACCAGCACAGTCCTTAGTCTCAGGAAAGGATGAAATTCATTCATCTATTGTATTTTTAATGTTTGACCTCTTGTCAATAAGCCACAAATCATAAGCTGCAGAATGACTGGGATTCGCTGTCTTCTCAGTTCTGCTCAGACTCTGCAGTGCCTAAAGATACTGTTTGGAGAGATTTCAGGAATTCTCTGGAAGCTTACAAAGAGCCATTCTCTGAAAATGCACAGGACTACCTTGCTTAATACATATTCGCCACTCTCTAGGTTCCACGCAGCCAGGAAACAAATTTGTGTGTCTCTTCACTCTGAGATTCCTACTAACTCACCCCCTAAGCCTGCTCTCTCTACACAGACATTGTCTTTACTGTCAGTCCAGCAGCTAGAAGGTAAGCTCCAAGGAGGGCAGTAGTTTCCCTTTGCTCTCTAATTAATCTCAAAGACCTATAACTGTGCATAGAACAAAGTATTTGTTCATTGTACTTCTGGAATTTTAAAGTCAATAACCTGTTCTGAAAGTTTATCCTAAATGCTTTGACATCTGGCATATTGAGACAAGATTAAAGTTTGAATGGAGAAATCCCTTGTGAACTTTGAGAGGAAAGTAAAAGGAACATTCCATCCTACACTGATGGTATGAATTACTCCACAAAGGGCAAGAAACAATATTTCTTTGTGTTCCAAAATGAATCAACTATGGTTCAATATCCCCAACAGAAGTTTTCTGGTTTTGTTTTTGTTTTTTGACTTTTTTTAAGAAACTCAATAAAATCTCTCCTTAAATTACTTCCTCTCCCATTCTTTCAAACATGATATTTAGAGCCAGGGGGTTCAACAAAATGGAACAGGCTGGTTTTCTATTTTGATTTGATGTTTTGTTTGCTTTTTTATTTTGTTGCCCACCACCAGCCCTTTTATTCTCTTGACCCTTCCTCCCTCTCCCATTCCTCTTAATCTCAGAAACCCCAGTTCAGCTATCAATGTCTGCTGGTTTTACAGTTAATTTTCTTTGTCAGTTCATTGACCCTCTATCCTTATACTGTGATATATATGTGAATTTTTCCATTATCTGTCTTTATTTTTCCAGCTTTCTTCATTTTGCTTAATCCCTTCAATTTCCCTCAGTTTTTCAACATATTATTTCATCTTTATGTACAATTGAAGTGTGTGTATATCTATATACACACACACATACATAGGATATACTTTTTTGTACAGGAGTAGGACATTACTTTTTTGTATTTCTCTTTCTAACTATACTCAGTAAATATGAGAGACAAAGGAATTATTCCAACTCTAGGAATAGTCAAAACGGACAAATATAGAGAAGCAGGTAATGGAATGAAAAGCCAGATTCTAAGGCCCTGGATGATCTGTGAGTAAATCTCCCTGCAGCTGCAGAGACAACAAGCACAAATCACCCAGGGAAAGACCTCCTTAACAGCATGGAAGCTCTCTCTACCTTACTGTAGACCCTCAGAACAGGTGCAAGTCCTCTCTGTAACTGCCATTATCATAAAATAAAGACAACAAGGAGAATGGTGTCCAGGCATCCTTGAAAATCCTATAAGTCATAGGGAAATAGGTACTCAAACAGTAAAGGGGTGTTCCCACCAGTCATCAAACACCCACCACACCTGTCCTCCTGGAAGAAACCATTAAATAACTTCCAGAATGTCATGATGTGATTAGAATTAAAATTCAGATCTATCATTTAGGCAGAGAATAGGTTACCTTCACTACTAGCCAGTACTTTATGGGAATATTAAATGTCAGGTCTGGGTTTTGCCATATAATAGGGGAAACAATACAAGTGTGGAAGGGGAATTTGGTGCAGGTCTAGGGAAAGTTCCTAATCTTGGTCTGAAAAAAATTAAAATTATCATGTGAAGAAGGAAAGGAAAAAATTCTAGGCAGGGTAAAGCATGTGCCAAGGTCCTGTGGTAGACAAAAGCTAACTTGAAGAACAAAAATTAGAACACTGAAAAGAGAAGGAATGTTTAAGACAAGGGTGGAGAGTCAGAGTATCAGTTGGGGTTCTTTGGCTGTGAATCAAAGGAGACTCTGCCTTTTTCATCAAAACATGAGGGTAATATTTTGGATATCCCCCAAAGGACTCACAAAGCTGAGGGTGAACATAGGACTTCATGACACAAGGTCATTAGTGATTGCACACAAGCAGTTCTTATAGTTTCAGTGTGAAATAGCTGAAGGATTCTGGGAAGTGAAGTAAAGGAGGCAGCAAGCCAAAACTGACTTTGGGGAAGTTTGTTATTGGAAAAGTTTTTCAGAGAGAAAGATTTGGTTCAAGACATGAACATAGGGTCAAGGAGGTCTTTTTTTGAGTAGTTACTTATTTTTCAAAAAGGGGTGGTACTAATGTAATATAAATATACATATATATGAAAAAAAAACACATTTACCAGATATCAGAAGAGAACAACGGGCCAAACAACCAACAACTGAACATCAACTTAACCAGCCAACAAATTGCAGAAAAATGGAAGATGGAGTGACTGGAGGGGGGATACAGAGGGGGGATACGGAGGGAGGAGGAGGGATCAATTAATGCACAAATGTGACAAATCAATAAAATGAATTTTTCAAATAAAAAAAACAAACATTAAAAAAATGGGGGGGGGGTAACAATCAATGGTGTAACCAAAAGGATTGTTTTTGGCAAGAAGGAGAAGCAGTTCTTTATTGTGTGCCAGATGTAGGGGGATTTGTCTGTGATAGTAGCAGACAGTCTCAGCTCCAAGCTGAATCCTTGAAGGACATTTTCGCTGACACAAAAGGTGACTGGTGAAGGTACTGCAGATAAATATCTCTGTTATAGGGTAACCCCCTAGACGCAAACCAAGTCTCAAGTCTGATTAAAAATTAGCCAGCTGATGACTGTATCCCTTAGTAGCAAGAGAGATGATAACAGCCTCTACCTTCAAGGAAGAAGGGTTTATATAACAAAGCAAGGTTACAGAAACAGAATTGCAAGTTAAAAGCAAAAATGTGAGTCATGCAGCATTATCTGCTGCTTTCTGTGCCCGTCTGTAAAGAACTGGGTGTGGGGCATGAGGAAAGACAATGAGAGAGATTGACTCAACCAAAGAGGCTGGAACTGAATGAAAGTATGCATCATCCAGTGAGGTTATCATATCCCCCAAGTCTTTTTAAAGGTTCGTGACCAGTCAAACAAGGGGAATAAGTGGCTCAGACAAAATCAGATTAGTTAAAACACTAGTTCCTGAGGGATACCTGGAGGCAGAGGATTCACTTATTAACTTGCTGTTATCTCTTGAGGAAGATCACTTAGGGTTAATATTGGAGAAATGGAGACACTGCTGCCCACCAGAGGTCAATCATGCCATTCTGTCTTCAGTGTTCCGAAAACAGGTTAAGAGTGGGATGAAGTTTTCTTCATTCCCAGCATATGTCCTGACCAGTCTCAGCTCACAACTTCTAACACCCACCTCCTAAGTGTCCCAAGAAGGTCCCTCATGTAAAGAACAGTCTGCAAACACATAACAGGTACCAGACATAGTCTCAGAGTTGGTTTATTTTCAGGGCTCAGTACCAAGGACAGATGAACCTTTCTTAACTTAGGACTTTATTACTCAGTAAACTTAAAGCGACTTAAATCAATCATTGGAAGTGTGGCATTAAATTTGCACCTCACCTATGACAAAATGAATAAACACTATGTGGCATGGATGTGGGTATATGCAACACCCTGATTTGCATTTGTTAAATTTATTGTGTTTTCTCTTCTCCCTAATTTTCTCTTGTATTATAAATTTTACTGGAATAACACATTTCAGACACCCTAAGTATTTTTGTCGGGTGAAGAAAATACAAATAATTAGGAATGAAAGAATCACATGAAATTATTTTAAAGGTATCATGGTTATTATACTTTTGTAACATAAATGTTTCTACAAATAGATATAGATAGATAGTACAATGCTTGCTGACAATTCCTATGGAAACAAAGAATTTAGAACCTACCTAAATTTCTACTCTGAAAGACAGAAAGAGCTTGCATTTTAGAGAAAAAGAAGACACAGTTATCCACTTGTTTTAATGTTTTCCACAAAACTAAAATATTTTTTACCAACTTCTTTTAAACTACAATGAAGGAAAAATATAACCCAAGGTAATTTGTAACATGATGAATTTGGGAGAAATAGAACTTTGACTTTCCTTCAAAAGTTTATTGCAACTGTTACAAAACCTGGAGAAAATCTTTTTTTTTTTTTTAATTTTGAGACTAGGTCTCACTATTTTTTTGCCTGTGGAACCACAGGTTTACATTTCCCAGGGTACCACAGACTCAAGCAATCCCCAGCCTCAGCTTTCCAGGTAACTGGGATTACAGGCACACACCACCAAGTCTAGCTATATTTTTTTGGAACTAGGTCTCACTACATGCCCCCCACGGGACTCAAACCACAATCCCTGGCCCAGGCCGCAGCTTCCTAGGCTGCCACCTACAGGCATGAGTCACCATGCTCAGCTTGGAGAAAATCTTTAAAATAAGTTGCAAAACTACTTTTAGCAAAACAACTGCTTTAAACATAAGCTACACTAAATAATGTCAGTGTCTTTGATTTTGATTTTAAAATATGAAAATGAAAATCAAGAGGCACAATGTTTACGACTACAGGCACGAATCTCTATTTGACCTCTCTCTGCCTATGTGACCTCTTGAAAAGCCCCTAATCAAGCTTTGCCTCTTAATGTCTTCAGTGAGTAACTAACTGGGAAATACCTGGAATGGTGCCTGGGATACTAAAGGCACTATACGGTGTTAGATGTTCCTATTGTAGCTGCTGTGGCTGTGGCTTTTTCTTTTTTATTATTATTATTTTTAATTTACTTATATTCTTTAAATTACAACCTTGGTAAATGATTCTTGAGATATCACCCCCTCTCTCCTTCCTCTGGTACCCCCTCCATTCTCTCAAACCCCATTCTTTGTTGTTTACTCGTCTGTGCTGAGTCCATCAGTCTCTTTCTTTCCTGTTGCAGTGTTCTTTCACTGGAGGAGGGACTGTATTCTTGGAACCAGGCAAACCTTGCTGGTAGGTTTTCAGTCTGTGGTCTTTTCTTATCACCACCATATCTATAGGATGATAAGCACAAACTGTCTTTGCCAAGTTTCTCCCACATGTTACCAGAAGGGTGAATACTGCAGGCTTCTTGCTGACTTACAGTGAGTGACTGAGGCTGCGGATATGGGTCTTCTGTTTATGAACATCCCATCTACACTATCACAATGAGGCAAAGCATATTTTCCTTGGTATTCAAGACAGATTCAGAGAAGGAACGGTGCCAACCTTATAGGAAGAGATGTATAAGTGGTCTATGAGTCAGGATGCCTTAGAAGTTTCCAAGCAGGAGAGAGGAACCCCCACACCCTAAGCTGCTTCACAATCTCCTTCCTGTGACACAAAACAGCAAAGCTTCACTACACCTGCTCAGCCCACAGCTCAGGTCTCTAAGTCCAGACATGATTTTGGGAAACCTTCAAGCAACATGTGGGTACCAAAGTGTTCCTCACAATAAACCCTTTCCCAGTCCCTCAGGAGTCTACTGCCATAACCTTCTTCCGAGTCTTTTGATGATTGAAAACAAAAATGGCATCAGACCAACCAAAGTCCACATCTCCACAGTTTTGCCAAAAGCTCTTTCAAGTTCCCTACACTTTCTGAGTCCCAGTTTTCTTAGCCAACTGGACACAGTAATTGGAGAAGACTTGTTTATACCTGTCCAGTGTCCAGCTCTCTGGGTTACTCTGCTCTGCTCCAGACTTTTCATTTACATGCCAAAGCTTGTTGTGACTGTTTTTAGTTGGCAAGGCTATTGAAACCTACAAACCCAATCAATTTACAAAAGGTTATTTTTCCAGTCTTTGTTCTTCTACATGAGTACTTTTTTTCCTAACTAAAATGAAACACCAGCTTTGAAACTTGCATTATTAAATTTTACTTACATACAACTCGTTGAAGGAAGCTAAACATCTCTTTGAATTTGTAAGGTACCAGATTGCCCTCTTCGCTCCATTTTCTGCTATAGGATCCAAATCACCCTGCAAATCCTAACTCAATGGGGTCAGGTTACTCTCAGTTTATCACACCAATTCTGTATTTTTCATGAACATAGTCTCTGTATTACCAATAATCAAATGTTCACAATATCAACTCTCTTGCTATTCTAGGAGTCTGAATTCTCAGTCTGTAGCTTACAGCATGGGGCTTTAAGGGAACTGCAAGAAGCTGAAATATAGCCAGGCACGGTGGCATGTGCCTGTAAGCGTCAGCCTATGAAGTGGCTGAGGCTAGGGATCATGGTTCGAGTCCCGCACGGGGCAACACAGTGAGACCTAGTCCCAAAAAATAGCTGGGCGTGGTGGTATACGCCTATAATCCCAACTACCTGGGAAGCTGAGGCTGGGGATTGCTTGGGTCTGTGGTACCCCAGGCAACATGAGCCTGCGGTTCCATGGGAAAAAATAGTAAGACCTAGTCTCAAAAAACAAAAAAATTCTGTTCTTTAAAAAAAATAAATAAATTTTAAAAAATTTTAAAAGCAAGGAGGGAGTGTATTCCTTTAATGAGGTATACAGTACTATAAAATTAGTTTTTAAGCATAAGCATTTAATCAGAAGTACCCTGGGAATAAGAGCAGACTGTGAACAGTGAGGATAGATATAAACTCCAGATCTTTTTTATTTATATGCTAAAATATACCATGATTTTTACTGATTGATGAAATTTTTGAAACCTATATACACAATCAATTTATAAATGGTTATTTTTCCAGCTTTTGTTCCTGAACATTGTATTTTTAAAAATTTGAATGGTACACCAAAATTAAAACTTGAGTAACTACATTTTATTTATGTATAATTAACTTAGAAAAGCTAAACATCTCTTGAAATTGCCAGGATTTTTGTCTCAAATCTGGAAAACAAAGGAACTATACATTGTAATTGAGTTAATTAAAATTTAGAGAATGCCAAACAAATTTAATTATTTGTATTATCCTTGATTTTGTAAGATGAAAGAGTAAATCTTTGTGGTATCTAATGACCATTTAGAAAATTCAAAGAAATCTTGGCAGTTTTAATATCCTGAAATTGAAAATGGCAAAATCAAGAAGAATCCTACTAAAGTGTTATTACATCTACAAATACATACATATATATACATGTAGTTTTATGAACCGATGTTACTTATACTCTAATGTAAATAATGGGCACATCCTTTTATGAAGGATAATTTGCATCCTTGTACACATAATACTTTTTGCATGAGAATTTCACAAGAATAATTTTTTAATTATCTTATTGCAATTTAATTTAAACACAGTTTTAAGTCCTATAATAATAAACATCTTATGAAAATAATAATTTATTATGTCTCTACAATTAACGGGAAAATTAGAAGGACATAATCCCCAGTCTTATTTAAAAAATTATATTTTTGCATTGTGAAAAGACTACAAAGATATAGAGCAGTTATTACATCAAATTCTTAAGGTAATGTGGTAACCACCTAACTCATAAACCTAACTCAGATACTTCCTGCTGCAAAGTTTCAATTGTAAAAGGAAAAAGGTGTTCCCTAAAGTAGCCAAAGTATTTAAAGCAGCAGGAGTTAACCTTTTCTTTTTGGAATTTCTTAAATTCCCTCATTTTAAATTTATTCGTTACCTAAATTCGTTAACAACAGAGTTCTTCTAGATTATCAGCAACTTCATGATCAAATTCATTTTTCTCTTATTTTACACTGCTTCTTAAATAAACAATCCCATTTATGTCAATAATTCCCCCAAAATGGCTATTTCCATTTCAAATGTCCTTTGCTAAAAGTTCTGCCTTTTTGAAAGATAAATACCAAAAAAACAAAAAACAAAAAACAAAAAAAAATGCAGATACAGAAGTTAGAGTTCTTCAAGAAAGTGTGAAAGTGTATTGACAACTGAGAAAATGGCTTCCACTGGGCAAAAGCAAAAGTATCACCCACATATATCAAATCAAAATCAGCAGTCCCCTACAGGCAGAACATGAAAGAAGGAAATCTTTCCCCAAGATAATTTCCTGTGCACAGACAAGACTAAGGTGTGTCACATTGTCCCAATGATGTCAATCAATGAGAATTCCTATGGAGACAATTATATCAGATCTCTATGTAGCTGCGTCCACCCTGTGAACGTCTTAGAGACATAAACAGTATTCATACACAGGCAGGCGAGATGGGATGATAGTGGCAAGTGAATGCTTTGGGAGACCCTAACAAGGAACATGATTGCAAATCTGATCATATAACCAAGTCCTGGGAACCAAAAGCAAGATAAGCCTAACAACACTGCAAAGGATTCAACTAAATAACCCAAGCTCCTTTCAGTACAAACTACCTCATCCCTAGGGTACCTCCTAGCCAACAGCAGAGTGGGTTCAGAAGGTGGAGACGGACTCAAAGAGTCTCCAATGTGGCAACAAGGGTCAGGTTCAAATCTCCAAAAATTCCAGCTGATAATACCTGGTATCCCAAGAACACTAGAAATGATACCAGTGCAAAGGGGGCAAAAGCCGCCAACTAGCAAGCCAAAGGAAAAAAAGAAACTCCTAAAATACGGCTTCTGCCACCCAACTTTTTTATCAGATCCTTCTCACCCGTGTGTAGCAGTTGCCACTCTAAAGCAGTTTAAAAGGGTTTTATTTACAAGGAAATTAACTAGGAAAAATGAAAAGTTTTCAAAGCCACAAGTGGCCAGTTATTTCACATTTAGTACAAAAGTCCCAAACATATGTCCAAGATGGTGCCCCTTTGCCCCTCCAAACCTCAGAGGTAGGCACTTTCTCAAAGTCCAGTCTTTCTCCAGGATCTTCCCTTTTCTTCTTCTCTCTCTGCTGTTCTGTGCTGCTCCACTTCTCCAAGGTTGCTTCGAACTTTTTCTACAATTGCTGATGCACAAATCAGCTTTCCAAATCCCTGGCCATCTCCAGGTACCAGCTCACTATGCCACCTTGCTGCGGTGCCACACTCTGCACACCGGCCACTCTTCTACCGGTCACCATGGCTCCTTGCCACCTCCAGCTCACCCTTCAAGGGGTTTCTCCTGGCAGGCCACGTAGGCCTGTTCTCTCAGTCCGCCATTCTCCTATCCTTCCTTTTCCCTTTTTTCTTCACTCCTTCATTTTATGTGCGCTTTCGCTCCCCATTTTCTCTGGAGGGTTTTTCAGACTCCACCCACAAATGCATTTTGGCACCAATAGAATAGGTACATCACTACCCTATATCAGAAACACAAAGTGAGACTTATGAATTTGCAGAGCAGGAGGATTTATGAAGTGTTTCAAAAAATGACACTCAAAGGGATGGGGTGATTATAGCTAAGGAGACAGGTCTTGGCAGGGATTTCTCCAGATTTTTGTGGAGCTTCTGGAAGGATCCATTCTTTTCTTTAAAATAGGAATCTATGCAGAGTTACCTTTAGCTCAGTTTGTGGTTACATCTAGAACAGATGAGCCTAGTTATAGGCCTATAAATTTGCTACACAAGCTCCATATCTGGGTCGGGTGACGCATGCAGCTGAGTCTGCCATAGTCTGTTTTGTAAGTCAGTTGCAAGTCAGGTACATTTGGACCCTTAAAATTTCACTCTTCCTTAGAAGATATCTTTTTAATCCTTAGGACATTCTTTTCTTTCAGGAAATTCTCTTAGGGTTTGTTGTTGTATTTTTACTGAGGGAACATTGTTTATAGTACTACATATGATTTAGACAAATAGGTTCACACCTCTTGAGATATATGTTACCACAACACACCATCACCAAAGCCCCCAGTGTCTTCCACCCTAGCCAATGCCATCCATTTCAGCAGACACTGATGAGGAGCGTGGTACTCCAAGAGGTCACAAGCCTGGAGGTACAGCCCCGGTGTGGTTCCCTAAACTGGTCACGGCTGATGTGTGAGGCCCTGTCTCTGTTACCCACTAACCTCATTGCTACAAGCATGGAAGTTTCAGTGAAGAAGTGCTCCTCCTTCCTCCTGAGACCTTGTGGGGACAGTCAGTTAGGGTGTCCCAGCACACCTGACAATTGTCACAGATCCTTCCCAACCGTGCCTCACTTCCTCTTCTTCTCTGACTTGAACTCTCTCATATAGTTTCAGTTAATTCTATTCTCAGTCTAGTTATTCAACACCTGTTTCTATTGCTTGTAAAGTTCCAAAGGAAAATTGACAGCATAAGTGGAAAGAGTAAATGAAATCATATATATAAAGCATACTATTATATAGTACGTGATCAATGAATACTAGCTGTTCCTGTTCCTACTATTAGTAACAACTACTACTACTAATACCAACAATAACAACACAAATCTAGAATGGGGCTTATTTAGTAGCCTGCACAGCAACAGTGGTCTTTTGTTTTGGGTCATTCAGGTACCCTGGCCAAATTATACCATCGCATGAATTAAAAATCTAGCATAAGGCTTATTTCACTGTTCTATTGCTACCCATTATGAGTGGTATTCCCACCTATTAATAAGTTTGCCAGAACCTATAGACCCAGAACAGTTGTCTATATTTTCCCCATTTCTGCCAACACCACTTGTGTGGGTGGAACATGGCTGATCCTGGTCTGGTTGACTGAACAACTAGCTGGAAGAATATAGTCAGTGACTTTCCTACAAATCAATAACAAAGAAAGAAAATATCTCCTAAAACTTGTAAATAAGCCAGAGCTGTCATTGAAAGTGATCCTGGCAGGAATTACGCTCACCAACCACCCTTGTACCCAGAGGTGACCACATGTGGAGCGGGACTCAAACTGCGTTCCCTAGCCCCAGCCACTTCATAAGCTCAAGCTTACAGGCATGAGCCACCATGCCCAGCCCAACATGATTCTTACAGGCAAATAGTTCTCCGTTTTTGCCCCTGCACATTTGAGAACTAGGACAAGTTCCCAGCTACAAAGTCTCCCAAAAGTGCCTTGCAGGTAATAATGACACCTCTTAAGAGGAAGGGTCACATGCCTGCTCTCCCCAACAGTCCAAGAGACAAACATTTCCAAGGCTCAAGTGTAGTCTCTCCCATCAATATTTTCTAACATCCAAAATTATTTCATGAAATGTACCTCGCAGAGGTAAATCAGAGGGTATTTGCTTCAATTCACCACAGGAAGTTTTATCTGTGTCCAGGTCCAAGTGCTTTTATTTATGAGAAAGGATGGTTTTTTTGGACATACCGCCACTAAAAAGTCATGCCATCCCTCCTTCATTGCTGTCCTTTCCATCTTTCCCAGTTTCTGTTTTGATCTCCACTTTAGTCAAGACTGTGAGAATCCTCTCACCATCTTCCTCCCACCAGAAAATGTCTTCAACATCTGGACTTATTCATTTGCTGGACTGCTCTCCAGCCTCTGGACTTCAAGGAAACATAAAAATATTTATCAAATTCCTTAAGGTGATTTCTTTACGAGGCGGATGCTGTCTGGACAGTCTTTTCTTCCCTGAGCTCACATTTTAGATGCATTTGACTGAAGAGTTTTCAAAATGATAGAAAGTGGTTTCCACACAATTAGCAATAAAAGTTTAAACTAAAAAAGCAGAATTCTTGGTCATTTTTTTTAAAAAAGACCCAAACCCATGAGATGCATATACAGCTTAGTTGTTAATTGTTTCCTGGACTCTTTGTTTGATTTTATTATTTTTTTAATGAAAGGATATAAGGCATAGCTTTATATGTTTAGGGACATGTTACTTAATTTATGGGAAATTCCTGATATTGTCAGCAGGACATCATAATAGACATAACAACTGACAAATGGAAAATAATCTATCAATGGTATTTCCTAGGGCAGGAGGGGCCATTAGTCACAGAGGTAAACAGTGGCCACCATATAGGAGGTTTCCTTTGATTTCCACCAACAGGCCAACAGCTTTCTTTCCTCCTATCCTCCACTGTATGTAATGTAGGTTAATGAGGCAGTGAATATCTCCTGAATAAAAGGTCATGAAAATCAAAAGATGAATGTGTCAGGTCTTCAAGAGGGTACTGGTGTAGGGAAACCAATGCGTTGACAGGAACTAGATCTATTTTGATGAAAATAACCAATAGTGGTGGTAACTGCACAAAAATAAACGTCTACTTAATGTCATTGAATATGTACTTATCAGTGGTGGAGTGGGTCAATTTTAGGTAATGCACATTTTACCACAAATAAAGAGAAGCAATTGGAGATTCCCATTCCTTCCTTGGAGGTAGAAGGAACCAAAATAAACCTGTGGCACCACACCAGTTCCTGAGCAAGAGAGAGGCAGGAAAAGGCAAGGGAGGTGTTATCACCCCTAGAAGAAGAGAAAGTCTCACCCACATCACAACAGACTATTTGTGGGGAGCAAGGTCAGAGCTGTGCCAGCAGAGACATGTTCTTTCCCTGGAGATCCGCTTCACTACATCATCTCTGAGGAAAAAGAATGAGCAGGTTTTGAACCCTGTTCCTTTTCTAGAGTTCACATGTAAGACCACTTGTCTTTCTCCTCCTGGCTTATTTTGCTCAGCATATCCCCCTCCAGTTCCATCCATGTTATTGTAAATAGCAAGAGTTTGTGTTTTTTATAACCATGTAGTATTCTGTTGAGTGTGCATGTGCATATGAACATACATGTGGTATACATACACATATATACCCAATTTTCCTGACCCACTCCTCCATCCATGGGCACTTGTACTATTTCCATATCTTAGTTATTGTGAACCAGCTGCAATGAACACAAGTACATACATGCATTAAGTGACATTTTCAGATATCCAAGTTGATACCCAGGATTGGAAAGGATGGGTCCTACAATAGGCATGTGGAAAGGCTACAGTTGAACCCATGCTATCACAAGCATGGAGTTCAGTCATCAGCCCAGGGCTTAGTATGGGTTTGGTTCTGTGACCTGTTCTCGATGTCTTATGGTTCCTAGCAATTTTTCAATGACACAGTCCCTTTCTTTTCAGGGCTATGTGAAGAACAAGTGTCAACCATGCAGTCTAAAATGATTCTCAGATTCTGAGATGCCGATGGGTCTTCCCTTCATAGCAGTAGAGAAAGAGACCCAGAGACAAGGCTGCATACAACCACTCAGTTTGCATGTGTGTCTGAGTATGTCTGAATATGCCTGTCTGTGTCTGAGTGTGTGTGTGTGCAGAGGGGGGAAAGGGAGTGTGTGAGCTGCTCAGAACCAGGGGCAATGGACATAGGCCATAAACTTGCAAATGCCTTCCCTCAGGGGAGCACAAGTCAGCTTCTGAGTTAGCTAGAACTTGACCTCTACAGAATCTTTCTTAGCAGTGCCAACCTTTCAAAAGAGTAATTTACATGTCAACTGAAGCTGGTGGGCCTGGTGGAGACAGATGGGACACAGGCTGGGAAAGGCAGTTCATATTTGCCTATTTCTTCCTGAGCTGCAACAGAGCACAGTCTTGGTGCCTCCTCTCCATCACTTCACATCCAGCCTTGCAGGAGACACACAGGGATGCAGGCTTTGGAGTGAAGATTCCCCCATAAGAAGAAAAGGACCCAAGGAGGGTTGGCTGATGGTATTACACAAAGAATATATTTCTGTGCTATCTGACACTTTCCTTGTGGACATACATAACCAGCTTATTGAACACGGTCAACTCACTAGGATATGCACATGATGGAAACAATCCAAAGGTCCCCAAACAGACAAATGGGTGAAAAAGGTATATATACACAATGGAATATTACTCATCATTTGAAAATGAAAAATTTGATGAATTTATGGTAACATGGATGTATCTAGAAGAAATCATATTAGCAGAAACAAGTTAGAAAGAAAAAGACAGAAACCAAATGGTTTCACTAATATATGGGGCATAGAAAAAAAAACAAAAGGTCAGGAGGAAAAGTCAAAACAAGCTAACAATCAAACTAAAGCACACAACTCGGGGGGAGGGGTGGGATGAGTGGGAGTGGTCAGGGAGGGGAGGTAGTGTGTGAACCCCGGGGAATACAAAGATGTGAAATATATATTTTTAAATATATTTCTATATTTTATATATATTATATATTTAAATATATATAATTTTAAATAAATTATTTAAAATTTTTTAAAAAGATATGCACATGATTATTTTGACCAGTAACTATTCCTAAATATCTTAGACAAGTAATGACTCCCTCAATATCATCTTGACCAATTCCATAAGTTTTCAGACACCCTGATTTATACCAACTGTATCCTTTCCTTTGCAGCACTAAGTCCCCTTATTTTTAAATTGCCAGAATTACACTGGATTTGATCTCTTCTCTCTTCCCTACACCCCATCTTGTGCAGAAACCACAGCTTAGACACAATTGGACAGAAAATCAGAGTGTGGCTCCCACATCTCTCATCTCCCCTCCCTCTACCTCCTGCCACCTCCTGCATGGACAGAGTGGGGTTGGGGCAGCAGGAAAAGAACAAAACACACAGTCCCCCATACCCCCATATTAGTGGTGATCATTCTTTATGCAGTAGGGAAGCCAGTGTGGACAGATGGCAGCATCAACATGGCCACTGGTGAAGAGCTCACCCCCTCACGTTCCCCACCCTCTGGCAAAGCAGGAAGCCAAGACAAGAATAAAAATGACAGTCACCCCTTTTAGAGATTTCCCTTATTTTTTTAACAAGAATTCTGTGGGAACCTCCATTAACCATGGAGAAAGAAAGCACAGAACTGCAACCAAGGGATCACCTGTCTTCTCCTGTGGTAACTTGTGGGGTGAAGGCAGCTGGGAGAGAACAGGTTTCTGAGTATGTTTCTATGCTCAACCTGACAAGAGGCAGCTAAGGCACCTGTTGGCTTTATTCTGAACCCAGAAAGTAGGACTCAGCCTTCATGTGGGACAGCCTGACATGCTGTGTTTATTAAAAAATAGGCAGCAATTACAATAATACGTGACCTGTGCAGTGACAGGAAAGTGACATGGTCACACTCAGCATACAGCAAGCAGAGCAACATGTCCCCAAGCCCAGAAGCAAAAGAGTCAGGGAGGATGTGCATCAGGGAGAGGACACCTTATCTAAGTTACAAGCAAAAACAACCCACTGGAAATGTGGGTAGCGTGGGGTTCTCAACCTTGGCACTACTACCATTTGGGTCAGGTAATTTCTGTATTGGGAAGCTGTTTCTGCATCTAGTGACATCTAATCACTAAGTGAGGGGTGCATCTCTCCCCAAGTGATGGCGACCAAAATGCCTCTTGACTTTGCCCTCTGTCACCCTGGCAGGATAAAATCACCTGTGGCTGAAAGTCATCAGGGTAGGAACATCACGACCAAAGGCACAAAGCATGAAACAGCATAGTGTTTCTGAAAACTAAGCACAGTTTTCAGTCAGGTTATTAATTCAGTCAGACACGCAATGCAGGGAGGGGGAGGGTGGAATGGGGAAGGGCAGTAATCTAATAATGGAGGTAATCTAATAATGGTAGTAGAGCATGCAAACATCATCTCTTTGGTGATGGTAAGTCTCGGAAAGAAAATAGCCTCTGGTGTGTGAACTCTAGGCTGATGGTAAGGAAACATGGGAAGCACACAGCCACATGCAGCTGGACAACTGTGGAGTGAGGTCAGAGATGCAGACATAGATGATGAAAAGCATGTGAAAAAGCCAGGCAAGGGACAAAAACAGACAAAGATGTATGTGGGAAACATGGCTGAATGGCTGATAATAAAAGTGCACAGAGCGTGGGTGGTCATCCCTCAGACTGGGAAAGGAAAAGGGGGGGATGATGGATTGTGGTTGCTTTTTTCACTGTTAATTAATTAATGATCTTAGTTCATGGAAATCAGTTTCATCTTGACAGTTTTCTGAATTTTCTTGGGGTGAAATGCTCTGAGAATTCAAGCAACTAGGATATTTATATTTTGATCTACCACCTCAGGTAACTTGTTCGGCGCACAAAACATCACACACCAGTCAGGTTCAGTCAATAGGTTGAAGCCCTTATTCCATGTATTCCTGGAATATCACTCAAACACTGGTCAAATTACCCAGCAAAAGACTGTGGAGCTTTGATAGTATCTCTGGCAAACTACTCAAAAGAGCTAAACAGGAGAGAGGCCAAGAGAAAGGGCTCCTATTGATAGAATTAACTCTGCTTCAGAGAGGTGGGAACCTTGTCTTACCAGAGTAGGTAACCACAACTTTCACTTCATACATAATGAACTCATTCCAATGGAAGTATTTATGAAAAAGGAAAACAGTGAAATAGCATTTACACAAAAGCAAAGCGATGTTTGTTTTAGAGGTGATGAGGAAAGATGATCAGCATTGCTAATATACTATTTGGAGAGCGTCTTCTAAAGCGAGATTTGGCTCCAAAATAAACTTGTCATGGTGAGCAACCCAGACAGAAAAGTTCTCTTATTATTCTATTTCTGGTCTTCTCACTGACCAAGATTGCAACAGATAAACTACACAAAAAGCTTCTGATCCACAGGAGCTGAGGAAGAGTAGGAAATGGGCCAAATTCATTTCTAATGACATTAATCTCAATGCAAATTCAAAGCTTGGTACATGTGACCATAATAGCAGCCCCAGATGACACAGATGGGCTATGCTTGATCTCTCAGGCACCTTGGTCATATGTTGAGGTTACAAATAAATGTAAAAAGAAAATCCATTTCCTGAATAATCTTTTCCAGTGTCCTGAAGGTCCAAATGAAGATCTGGAGGAGCTCCAGCAACCATAATAGTGCTAGAGGAGGAAGGAAATGAAGGAGATGGAGGTGTGGGGGAGAGGGGTTAAGAGTCATTTGCATTTCTCTTTATGTTCCCCACCTGTTTAACAAGTTATAATCAATATTGCTACTGATTTGGTTTCAGCTAAAGTAGCAGAAGAAGCTGGTGTCAGCACTAAGAAAATTAGCTTACTGACCTGTGGGTTAAAACATTACAAAAAGGGAAGGGAAAGGGTGGCTGTGTTTCTTAGGCATCCCTTCGTTAATAGCATCTGCATTTCATTCCCCCTTGCCTAGTTAAAACTGTTTCTTTAAATAACATAGTCCTCCTCCATGGGGTAGGAATAACGCAATAAACACTGTTCCAGAGAGAGAAGCTCTTGTATCACATTCAGGACGTCTTGGGTGCTAACTTCCAGGAAGCAGGAAAAGCCTACCTATCACTCAAGCTAAATGCCTACACCCATAGGCTTGAATGTATTATGGGGAATCCAGACTGGAGTCACAGAAGCATACAATTGAATTGGCAGCACAGGACCAAAGAAAATAAAAAAGTTCAGGAGTCTGGCATAACAGTGGACTGGGCAGGTGGGGAGAGCTCTGGTTAGCAGTCCCTCTGCAAGGCAGGGAGCAGAACCAGTATCCCCATTCTGTCTTATCACGTCTTGGAGAAGGCTTCAGGACTAAGCGCATGGAGTCCATAGGCATCTCAAAGTTGCCTCAATCTTTACCATTTTTCAGAGGCAGGTTTCTTCCTCCCCCACCCCCAACACCCACCCCCTCCCACTATTTCTGACTGAGGCTGGACCTCTCAGCACATCCAGGTTTTATCCATCCATTGTTTGATTATCCATCCATTGATTGTTGCACAAACAATCAGTCACAAGCATCAATATCTCCTACAACACAGTATCTACAATACAATACAATATCTCCTATCTCCTTTTTTTTTTTTTTTTTTTTTTTTCCAAAATTCTGAACACCAAGTCCCATCTTTGGTTGAGTGGGTGGGCCAGCAAAGTGGAGGACTCCAGGAGAAGACTCAGAGACCTGCTACAAACCCAAGTCCACAGCCAGGACAGTGCAGAAGTCGGGTCAGGTGTGAACTAGCTTAAAACTGACCACTTGACATGGTGGCCACATCCAAACACCTGTGTGGTAGACTCATGTCCTCTGGAGGACTACGCCAGCCTGAGGTCTCAGTGCTCATGACAGAGCAGCTACTAGTCATGGGCAACAGAAGACACAATGGTGTGAGGGCTCTTTTGAAAGAAAAATCGGGCTTGTCAGGGAATCAGAAAAGCACTCCCACAGCAGATAGACTCATTCTATCCAGCCTCAGAGAGCTCACATCTTAAGCTCCAAGGATCATAAAGTCTGTTATGAAAGCAGCATGGATCTGCAAGGAAGCAGTCTGTGTAAGGGGTGTGAGACCAGGCTGTCTTGTGCTCACTCCTAGCTCGCTGCCTCAAACTCCTCTTCAAGTGCATTCTGTGGTTCTGCTGGGCTAGGGCTTTTCCCTGGAAATTTTTTGCTCAGCCTTGTGACATAGTCTGTCTTTTTATTTTCCATTTTCATGAATTTTTTATAGAAATACTCTCAGATTGCTGCCTTTGCACCTGATGAAGCTCTCTGAGAACTGGCACCCGCTAGGATAACAGGTAGAAAGGAACTGGAATAAAAGGGCACTTGGTCACCTCCAGTGGGAGTCACAGCTGTGTGGTAGGGCTCTCAGTGCTTGCCTCCTCCAGGCCAGCCCCTCAGCCTGAGAGTCTTGTGTGCAGTGTCCTGCTAGCATCCACTGCAGGTTGCGCTGGAGCTCTATGGAGAGTAGGGGATGGCCAGAGGGGCAGGCTGGAAATTTTTTTCCTTTCTTTTCCAGCACAGAGGCTGCTCCTGAGGTGGTATTTCCTCTTGTTCCCCAGGCACTTAGGCTTCCAGGTCAGAGCCAGGGCAGTGGCAACTTGCAGCCCCGTCCCTGCATGGTGCTCTGTGATGTCAACAAGATGTCCGGAAAGTGGGTCATATGATGATGATGCTCTATGCAGACACTTCACCTAATCCAGGTAAGAACTTCAGGCAGTTCTACACTGGAGAGCCCAGAAAACACAGGGTTCCATGGGGATACAAAGGGAGCTCCTTCCATAAACTCAGAGTATTTCATGACTCAGGATGGAGGTTTTTGTTCACAGAGACGGCACTGGAGTCACCAGCCATTCCTGGGGGCCACATGCAGATGAAAACACTGCACTTCCACACTCAGAGCCAGGACTGATTTCCATGCCAGACAGAGGCCTACATACCAATGGCTACCAGAGCGCCATCGTCTGCTCCAGTGTGACTGGCTGGGTGGGAAACACCATGTGTTTGGAATGAACCCTGATCAGCTTCTAGGAACAAGATTGAGAATGTGCCTGCACACAGGCCCTTAACAGTCAGCCCAGGCTGCCTGAGAGGATTTCAAAGGGCAGGAGGCAGAAACCAAAGCAAGACTGTAGAACAAGGCCTTACCTTGTGGATAATGCTCCTGATAGAATAATCTGGATAGGTCCCTGTGTTTGTTTCCCTGCCTACCACTGCCCTACTAATCACAGGACCTTAGAAGCATGACAGATTCTGAACCCAAGATTTTCCTTTGTTTCCAGCAGTAAGTAGTTATTTGGGTTTTTAATTTTAAAAGCAAAGGGAAAAAAAACAGATGCTTAAACTCTGACCAATAAAAGCTATAAAGAAAAGTCAAAACAAGCTAACAAACAAATTAAAGTATACAACTTGGGGGGGACAGGGTGGGAATGGTCAGGGAGGAGGGGTGAACCCCAGAGATCACAAAGATGTGGAATTTATATATAAATAATTTAATATTAAAAAATGAATCTATACACGTAGACTATTTTATATAATAAAATACTTTTGAGAAACCTAAAAAAAAGTATCCATTCACTCTCTCTGCTTTAGGTAGGCTGAAGTGGGGAGAGGGTGCAGGGGGTATAGGAGGTGTTCTGACTATCCCGACCGTGGGAAGCAGTAGTGGCCTCTTCCACCAGGAGCCACATGGGCTGACCTACTCGCCCAGGCACCAGCTGTTTTGTAGGGGGAGCTTTAGGCTGAAGCCAGCCATCCTTGGCGGGCACACCTGCTGCTATGTTCTCCACAGCACCCTCTGTCCTGGATGCCTCTCTCCGCACCTGCACCTGCTCATCCAGCATAGTTCTGGGTCTCCAATGTCCCCAACGTGCGCATAAGTCTGAGTCAGCAACTGTAGGGGTTCCATGCAGCAGCCACCCCTCCCTGCGTGGATTGTACCAACTGGTGTCAGTGCCGCTGTTCACTCAGGGAAAGTCTTCTGCCCCACTCCCACTGGACTGTTGCCCCTGAAGTGCACTGCAGCTGTGCTTTTATATATCCAGGATTACTGACTTAGTTCTGCTGCAGTTTAGCTATGAATGTGTGGAGGAGACCAGTCCCTGTCTTCACTCCACAATCTCTTGCTGGGTTCCCAGTTTCTACTTAACAGATGACTGCAGGTCAAATATGATGCCTTCGGAAGATCAATGCTGAATTCCCTTAACCCAACACGACCCGCACCTCTGAGGGCCAGATGGTAGATGGCACTGCCCCTACTTTTTCTCATGACTGTCCCTTCCTGGAGTGGCCACAGAAACAGGTGCCCTCCCTGCCTTCTCTTCCTAAATAGTGGGAAATTTGTGAGGACAAGCAAACCTAGACAGCTTCAGCCACGTGCCCCCAAAAGAGCATCGAAAGGAAAGGACCATCTCACAGAAGGAAAAGTTAATGTCCCTTCCTTTAGGTGAGAGTCTGAGACGATGGCTGTGTGAGGCAGGAGAGCAAGTGGGCAGTAGCCTACAGCCTGATTTTCTAGTAAGTGTGGCTGGACAGTACCACTCAGTTACTGTCTATAGATGTTCTGAGCCAAGTGCTGCACATGAGATCCTAAAGCCACAAAGCAGAAAGTCCTGATGATGTAGCTTTTTACAGAAAATCGTGCAGCCTCTGCTGAACTCCCTCACTCCCTCCCATGACAGCTATCCTTGTTCCAGGAAGCCCCCTTGCTCCAGGAAACTCCCAGCAAGTGAGTGACAGGACAGCAGCCCACTACTTTCTCTTGGTGTGATGAACAAAATGCCACAATCGGAGGGTTTATTCCGAGTTACTTAGTGACTTTCAAGTTCATTTTAAATAAACTCTTTTATATTAAATATACAGGGACAGAGAGGCAGGTTAACCTGGTCTCTTTTTACATTAAGTTCATACAAATACTATTGAAAGCTCTGACAAGCAATAAAAAGTTGAGCCAACAGAGAACAACTTCCTATATTTCTGAGCCACATACAGTGCTACAAACCAGAGCTGCCTTAAGTTTAAAAAAAAATTTTTTTTAAGCCTGATATCTGGATCTCTGGAACATTCCCAACGTAGATGAAGAGTTCCTACACAAACAGTTTCTCTTCCTTTCCAGAAGATTGGGTGTTGTTTTTGTCATCAAAGCTTTAAAGGATAAAAAGCATCATAAATATAAAGGAGCAAATTTCAACAAATAAAACCTTCCGGTCTTTGAATTCATTGTAAGTAACACTCCTAACAGGGCAGGAAAGTAGGTTGCAATGATTTGGGTAAAAGCAGAAACACACACAAAGGGGGAAAAAATCCAGCTGTGTAAGATGGTGTTAACAAAACACAGCTATTTCACTTTTCGCCTTTTGGAAGGAATCAGCTACTCAAAGTCATGCAGTTCCACGTTCTAAATTCTGCTAGCGCCACCTTCTGGTCACCTGATTCTATTGCATGCCCCTCCTTAAGGCTCTCACTTTCCCCAAGCCGGTGCATAATATGTATAGGCGAATCATAGAAACTAGGGGGAAAGGATCTGCGGAGATCTTTGCAGCTTTTTAACAGATTACAGAGATTGCAGACCAAGATGCATTTGATCTGACTTTTAACCCCACAAGTGCTTCTTGGAGATCACAGTTTAGCCACGAGGAAAGACCAGGAGCTCTTCAACCCCATTTATTGACTCCAAAAGCCTGACGATTCTCTAGGTTTGTGATATAGCTTGAAATCTAGGAGTGTAGTAAATCCATGCTTCCACATTTCTCTCAGGATTGGTTTGGCTATTGGAGTCTTTTGTGGCTTCATGTCAATTTTAGCAATGTTTACTCTACTTCTTTGAAGGATACCACTTGAACTGCAACAGCAGTTGTCCTGACTCTGTGTATTGCTTTTTGGTAAGATGGCCACGCTGACCTTGTTAAGTCAACAACAATCACAAGCAGAGGGTATTTTTCCATATCTTTATCTTTGTCTTCTTGCATTTCTTTACAAAACCTTATTGTTTTCATTGTATAGGTCCTTAACTTCCTTTGTTTATTCCTAGGCATTTAATTCTTTTTGCTAATTGTGAATAGGGTTGTTTTCCTGATTTATCTCTTTTCTAACTCATTATTTGCACATAGAAATGCAACTGATTTTTGCAGAGAGTGTTGGTACTCTGCCACATGACTAAACTGATTTATTATTTCAATTAGTTGTTGAGTGAAGACGTTAGGGTTTTCTCTACGTGTTACCAGGTCATCTGCAAATAGTGAGAGTTTTATTTCTCTCTCAATCTGGATTCATTTTATAGTTTTCTCTTGTCTAATTGCTCTAGTTAGAATCATGCTGCATAATGATGGTGAAAGAAGAATCCTTGTTTTTCCCCAGATTTAAAAGAAAAGCTTTCAGTTTTTCGCCACTATGACGTTGATTGTGGGTTTGCTGTATATAGTCTTTATTATGTTGAGGAATGTTCCATCTACTCCCACTTTTCGGAGTAACACTTTTACAGTAAATGTTGAATGTTATCAAATACGTTCTCTGCATCTATTGATGTGATCATGTGATTTTTATCTCCTTTTGTTGATGTGTTGAATTCCACTGATTGATTTTTAGATATTCAACCATCCCCACGACCCTTAGAATAAATTCCACTTGGTTACGATGTATGATCCTTATGATATATTATTGAATTTGGAATGCAGAGATTTTGTTGAGGATTTTTGCATCTATGTCCTGTCAGCACAAGATGTATGATGATACTACAGAGTTTCCACCCACTCACTACTCTACCCAGGCCCCAAAGGTAGTCAGACAGGGGCAGTGATTGGAGAAAATAGGAGGTACATTACTATGTGGACCTACTTTTCCCCAGCAAAAAAAGGAAAGGCAGGCTGATTCCACTTTGGGGTTTAGAACCAGGTTGCTCATGCTCCCCATGAGTGTAGTTTAGGGGCTAAAGATAGGTAGGAAAGCAAACTGTCTTCTGTTGCTAACTCCTGCTGCAGAAAATGATTAAGTAAATAAGCAGAGAAAGCCCCCATAACCTACTGGCGAAAGCTCACTACACAACCCCAAGAATAGCACCCGTCCTGCCTCTCTTTGAAGGGAGTGCTGTGTCCTGACTGGCCACATGCCTGCTCACACTGTGGACATCAAACAGAGCAGGTGCTGCTGAGAGGCTGTGAGGAGAAAGATGAGGAAGGGAAGGCTTAGAGCCTGACAGGAGGTGAGACTGGGTGGATAACGGGAGGGCCTGGGGGGAAGGCGAGAGTTGAGCTGTCTCTCCCATGATGGAGATGTGGGCCCGGCCTGCCTGAACTTAGACCTATTGCTTCTAATTTGAAAAACACTTGGCTCCCTGATAAGTAAAAACTGAGAGAGGTATTCTTAATCCACCCTGCACATCCTCAGAGTTGACATCAACAAGCCTCTCAGGGAGTTTCTACCAGTTCTCCCTGGACAGAGTAATGGTGGCGATGACACAGAGCCAGTGGTCCAGGGTCTCCCAGGGCAGGGAGCGGAAGGAAGTTCACAAACCTCCTCTGGGCTCTGTCAGGAAAGGGGGAAACAGTCCTCAAAGGGGGAAAAAAGCATCTGTCACAAAGAAAAACGATTGTCTTGGGTAGGAAATGTCATCCTTAACAAGCCAGTCAGTGATCAAGGAAGCAAGTGGCTATTTCTTTGGCATGTTAGAAAAACAATCATTTTGTTTAGAAGACACTTCCATGGTTTACAACTATAACTGTCATGTAAGAACGGATGCTGGTTTTCTTTCATCAGATATGCATGTATTACTCCGGTTTTACAGATGATGAAACTGAGGCTCAGAAAGGTCCAGTCATTTTCACAAAGCCAACAAGGAGCAGGGAGAAATACACTCAATTCCCTCTCCAAAGTCAGGACTCTGCGCCCCTGCCTTCTTGCATGCTTGAATTTCTGATTTTTACAATTTTGAAACCGAAAACTTCAAGCAGATATCCACATTGGGGTCACAGACTTGCAGAAGCGTTTCTGTGGATAGTTTGCTCCCACCTCTAAGTTCCCAGCTGAAATGGGTCAGGGAGCCAGGGGCCTTTGGCAGCACTGCCCCTTGCAGCTGGGGCCAGGAAAGGTAGCTGTGCCCATCTTGCCAGGCCTACAACCTGGAGTGCAGCACCACTCTTAGAGCACACAGTCACCCATGGTCATCTCATCTGTCTCCTTCACTTCTTACCTGGGTCCTCGTAGGGTGAGGAAGGGAATATATCAGCTAGATTCACATTGCAACCTGAGAGTGGATTTCATCTGGTGCAGGCACCAGTATGGCATGCAACGATGCAGAACCTCTCTGGGAGAACCAGAAAAGACCCGGAAGACAGCACACATCAAGACACACCCTGGTTATCCCACACATCTCTGTTTCTGAGTCTCTTCAGTGACACCCACTTGGCGTCTCAGGGAGCAGGAAGTGGAGGAACAAATCTCTGGCAGCAAAGAAATACTCTTTTCTGATAAGAAGTATGAGTCTTGGATTTGAATATTTATTTGAAAGTCACCACGTGGCCAAGAGACCAAGAACTGGTAAATTTTAGATTTATTTTTCTTCCTATCAACCAGATTATGGGATCGAGGACAAGATGAAGTCACTTATGGAAAATGAAGACTACTTTTTCTTGTACATCTAAGTTATAATGTATAAATGTTCCACATGTGCTCATGTATATGTTTTATGTCAAATAGCCATTTTCTTTTTGACATGGTGAATCCAGGCAAGAATTCCAGCAAGGCATTTTTGTAAAGGCTCCCATGATATCTTTATGGACAAAGGGAGACATGGGCTGGATGATAAAACATTTAGTCAATTCTCATGCTGCCTATATTTTGTTTCTTCTTGGACACCAAATTTTTAGATGGACATTGACAGAGTGAATTTTCTTATAAGAAGATAGCAAGAGTGACAAAAACCTGGTTATCTTACCCAAGGAGTGTGCATCTGTAAAAGAATAAAAAGAAAATACTGTCTTGGGGGTAACCAAGGTCAAGTGAAGAACCTTCCTTTACTACAAAGTCACTACACACCCACATGTTCTGACCAAGTTCTGGACTGTAAATCACAGCAGGACTGACAAGAGATGGGGGGCATAGCAGGATTACTGGCAGAGGGGACCAGAATTAGACAGAAGAGGGTAGTGAGTCTAGGAAACATGGAGAAGAATCAACAGCCCTAGGAGTCCACATCAGTAAGTCCATATTCCAGAAATGGTATTTCACAGCTGAAAGCCAGCCTGGCTGTAAGGGAGGATTTTCCACAAACCCTACTGAAAGAACCAGATTAGAAAAAGATTAGAGAAAACCCAGGAAGAAGGGGATTTAGTGAGCCAAAAAAAAAAGGGGGGGGGGAGGATTAGTCTGTGTCTGGGCTGATAAAGAAACTACCCTCTCCCACACTGACTGAACTACAGGCTTGCCTGAAATTATACTTCAGGGTGATCATTTCTTTGGCTTAAATATAAGTGGCTGATAAGTGTCTCTTATCAAAACGCCAGCATCCTTGAGATGAATAATGTGTGAACAGTGCCATATATTAATAACTAAATGAGGCTCACTTTCAGTAGAGGCAGTTTCCAGCAGTGGGGTCCAGACAGCCATTTTGGGACCAACCTTGTCTAGCAGGGGTGACTGACTGGAAAAGTCAATCAGAGGCCTGACACACTGCCGGGGTTAGAAGTGTTGGCAGGCAATGCAGGCGGGCGCTGCCCATCTGGACCCTGCCATCTGTAAAAAGGGTGAGGCCAGGAAAGGGGAGAAGGGAAACGGGGGAGGGGGGGAAGGGATATATGAGGCACATCCACAGAGGCAAACCTCACCCCATGATAGTTCAGCTGAGAGCCACCTATAGCCACTTTATTTCACTCTTCTTTGCCAACAGCAAAAGGAACAGTCATGCAGCAAATCTCCACAATCAGTTGAAAACATTATCCTTTTCGGTAGTGCAGGTTGTATTTATCATAGAAGGCAAGCAGTTGTCTCAGGCCACATTGTACATCCTATAGTGCCCCTTCAGGGTCCAAGGAGAAGAGAGCCCAGAGTTCAAGGAAAACTATTCAAAAGGTTTCTGATGGCAAAGAGTTAGGAAAAAATCAGAAATTGTGACAAAGGAGCAATTAAAAAGAAAAAGGGAACTGGTCTGAGGTAAGAGGAGGGCAACCTTTTGCAAGTCTGTCCACTAAACTAACACACAATCAATCCCTCAGAGGTGGATGCAGGCAGGCAAGCTGACTGCACCAACACCTCTCTCCAAGGCTCCAGTTATGAGGTGTACAGTGGGCCACTGGAAACTGGGTCTCTGTATTTTGCAAAGCTTCCTTTAAGACTTCTTCCTCTTCATCCTCATCAGAAGAGCTGAAAGAAAATTACTCATTCACAAGGCACAATGACTCAGCAACTAGATTGTTCAACCTGAGGTCCTTCAAAGTAAAGATCAGACACTTGGGCTGTGAAAAGTGCAAAGACCCAACCTCTCCCCATTTTCCCCCCATACCCAGAAACTGGCATTAACTAGAGATTGAGAGAGAGACACCCAGGAAGCCAAACTAAACACACCAAAGTGAGCGCATTAAAGAGCATTAAACACATGCACTTGAACTGTGTGCCCTCTTCACCATGAAATGAGGGAAGCCCAGAAGACCTGTGAAAGAAGACACTGGCAGTTCTCAGAGAATAAAAAAACCTCAAAAAACTAGGAAGGCCTGACCACCCAGGGGTCATCTACACAGAAGGAAAGTATTCTGGTTGTCTCAGAATTCTTGAGGAATCAGAAGAGCGATGTTCACAATTAAGGCAGAGTTAGTATGAAGACAGAATGGGATCCAGTGACTTTAGGAATATTTGCCCCCACTCAGCACCCTAGAGTGAGATCCTTGCAGTAATTGAGATTATGTGATACTGGAAACACAAATGCATATCTAGGCATAGCAAAGTTTGGGAAGATTAGTCACTGAATTCTCAAGTCTTAGACCAACAAGAGGCAAGGAATGGTTAGTAAGGTAAGGTACCATGATGCAGTAAACAATGGATTACATAAATTCAGAGAGAACTGGGAAACAAGTATCTGTCAACAAACACAAAAGGAAAACACAGAGCATCTCTTGTAGAAACAACAAGAAAAGATTCCAGAGAGAAAGAAAATCACCACACTGCCCAATCTGTGACAGTCCCTCACTTCAAAAGCCTCCAGCTGGGCATGAGAGCATGGAGCCCAGGACTAAGTCAGGCATTGGCATCAATGGGTCATTTCATTCCAAATCCTCCACCTGGATATGACCCTGAGCTAGGTACACAGCTACAGTAATACTCTTATAGAGGAGTAATCCATCATCCCTCTGAAAAGGGCACATTCCACCCCCTCCCCCAACCATGTGGGTTCACAACCAGAAGACATGTGCCAGCTCTCCCAGCGCCACTGCTAAGAGGTTTGCTGGATTCCCAAGATGGAGACAGGGAGGAGACGGAATATAAAGTGCATTTCATGCCTCATCCTCAACATCTCAATACACATTTTTAGAAAAGCCTACATGAGAAGAATATTAAATATGATCAGCCACAGACAAGTCAGCTGGAAAATCTGAAAATGTATCAAGTACTGAGAACTCTTATTGACCCACACAGAGCTTTTACAAACTGCATTCCTTTTCTAGAGTAAACTATTTAACAAGACAAGAAAATTATATGTCTTTAAATAAGATAAATTTGGGGACATTAGGGAGACATGTATCATTGTCTTTCTAGTTTCCATTACATTTTTTATGTCCTTGATTTTCATTTAGGAATTTATCTCTTCTGCATTTTGAGTCTACCAGACTCTTGGGGGCTTCTCAGCCCCTGGAGGAGGAAGCAATAACCCAGGCTTAAGAAACCCTGTGTGAACTAATTTCCTGTATCACAGTCAATCTACCAAGATGGGCATATGACCGAAATCTGTTCGATCAGAGTGAATGCCAAAGACTTGACAGGATCAAAAGGAAAAGAGACAAAAAGAAGTGAGGACAGGAGACTGTCTCAGCATGCTGTGACCATGAGGGACGACCATTCAGTGGAGGCAGATATGTGGAATGGAAAGAGATGGGGTCCTAGTGATACCATCTTAGACCCTTTATCAAACACCCTGCTTATTGTTTTCACTGTCAATAGGCATGAATTGAATTACCCTTTTACTTAAACCCATTTGCGTTGGTTTTCTGTTGTTAATAACCATTATAATCTCTGGAAGTCTTTATAATGTCAATATAATCGTGCATCAGTTAGCACTTTTCACATGTATCTCTACATCATATTTGCCTATACTAACCCTTAGGGATTATGAATCCTTCCTGAATATCCCCTTCCCACTTCTTATAGCTATCATGAAAAATACACTGGACTACTACTACTCTCCTTCTTATAACCCCAACGTCAGGATGGATTTTTTTTTTCTCACTAAATTTTCTTTAAATTTTTTCTAAAATTGTCTCTGATGCTTAAGAAGTTCTTAATTTTTTTCTTAAAAAAAACTCAACTTTTTTTCATCAAAACCTGTGAGGCATTTCCTATAGAATAAAAATGCCTGAAAATTGCAATGACTGAAAATTGAAGGTATGGAATAATAGATAATCCATAAATTATTGTTAGGGATTATTCTCACTGACAATCAGTAATTACATTTGATCTACATCACACTGATTCATTTATAAAATATACAGGAATGTTTTTAAAATGAGAGGTCCCCAAATTCCAAACCATGAAATGAAAGAACCTATCTGTAGGTAAAAAGAGTCAAAAGTATCTCAAACATGTCCTGCTTCCGCCAATTCCAGTCTTGCACACAGGGTACTCTAAACTGAACTTGTCAGCTTCCAACCCAGGTCACCCCACACCCACCTCAAAGCCTGCCCTTAGGAACAGGCCTCCAGGCAAGGCTAACCTAGTTCCCTTGGTTCACTGGTTTTCTGTGATAAACAGGACTCAGGCACCCTGTGGAGAAAGTCCTCAAAGCCTTTCTTTCTGAATGGCATAAAGTGCTTATTGAAGCCCAGAACACCTCCTCACCCTGCAGTTCCTCAGCCCTCTGTACACATTCCCCAGAGGGAGGGACAGAAGCTGGAGCAGAGGAAATGTCATTCAGCAGTTTTGTGCAAATGAAATTGGGGAAATTTGCGAGATACACGTGGAGTCCATTGTTGGTATCCAGACTTATTAGCTGTTTTCCTCCTGAGGGCACAAAAGGGTGACTGAGAGTGGAGAAAGCAATGCTGCCAGATGGGGGGAAAGATGGAGGGAAACCTGAGGGGCTTCCTAGGGCACTGAGCTGCAGGCCTCATTTCATTCCCAATGGCTTCCTCAGGGGCAGACTGAAAGGAGGTCATAGGTATTTACCTTTCTTCCCTGTCAGTTTCTCTCTGGAGGGAGAGAAAATGCCAGTGCTCTCCTCATTGTTGAGCAAGCATTCATTCTGCAGATTTTTTTTTTTTTTAATGAAAGGATACGCTTTTAAAACAACAAAAGAAAACACCAATGGAGTGGACTCGCAGCTCATCCACAGATGGACTGGTTTCCTATGTAGCGACACTGGATACCATTCTTCCAAACCTGTCATTTCTTACTAGTGGAGCTTTGTCAGAAGAGAATCGTCTTGACAACAATGACCTCACATTCTTAAATATCACCCACCTCTAATGATGCTACCACACTACTAAAATGGAAACTTTCGCAGCAGATATGAGGAAGACAGAATCAGTTTACAAATGTAGGATTTTTTCTTTATTATTAGGTCAATATATGCAAAATTAGGTATAAACAATCCAAAACAGTATTATGTTAGGAGACGTAACTACATCTGCCCTTATGGATACAGTTGAATATATCTGCTACTGTGTCTCAATTAATATTTGAGTACTTATTCAGTAAATATTAAAGAAAAGCATAGTTTATTTCAAGCATTGTGTCAGGTACTAAGCACACACAATAATAAAGAACTGGCTTCAAAGTTTTCTCCCTCAGTAAGAAAAGAGGCAAGGTCCTATAAAGTGTAGAAAAGTGACATAGAATTAAAGAAAATGAACATGTATCAGCACAAGGGTCAACAGACTAACCGCCAAGAAACTCCTCAGAATGGCCTAAATTTGGTAAATTTCCATGTAGATAACATGGCCTGTTCTCTAGAAAGCTGAGAAATCTGACGTGAGCACACTGAGCTTGACTCTGTCTCTGGGAGATTAACTTATAATAATAACCTGTTTGCCAAGACCACTCCATTACCCAGAACTCTGTTCCAATGAGCTAGTCACAGCATACCTGGCATTGTCCTGAGGATCATGGACATGGGGCTTGAGAACAGACAGCAACTCGCCCTGTTTCTGAGAACAGACCTACTACCTGGTCTCCATCTCAATTATACTCAAGAGTGTTGAGATGAGTTTAGAGTCAAAACCAGGGTAAGTATTTGAGTGCAACACACATTTTATGGCTTCAGGCTGTGGCAGCACTAGATGTCTACCTGCATACCAGAGAGATCTGCTGGGGACACCTAACCAGGTAAAAGGACAGATGCCCTACCCCCAGCCAAAGCAATGGCATCTTTTCCCCAACTACCAGCTTACATCCTTATTATTTTTCTGAAACAAATCTCAATGTCTGTACATATTCTCCAGACTGCAACCCAAGAATAAAACTGACATTATTCCTAGATTCTGAAATGTATTTTCCTTCAGTGTTTATTTATTTGCATAGATGGGTGACAGGTAAGTAGTCAGATGATGGGCAGATGCGTGTACATACATATAGACGTGTACGTGTTTGTCTCAAATGTAAGTTGGGGATGGTCCATGACAGTATGGTGTCATACAGATGTTTCAGTTCAGCATCTATAATAATTTAATGTAACTTAAATATTTATAATGGCCTCTTGCCGAAAAGAAAAAAGACAAAACAAGAATCTTTTTTGAAGGAATTCTTAAATATCCTTGTACCTTATATGAATTACTCTCTCAGTATCTCATACTTACATTCTCTCCAACTCCAAAAAACTCAGCCTTTTCAAACATATAAGCTCTCTTGCTTGGTTGATTTTCTTCTGAATCCTTGGTTGAGTGAAAATCTAGCATTTTAATCTATACGTTTAGTGTCTAGCTTTCCCATTAATCGGTATGCAAAATGAAGTAACCATGTCTTTCTTTTTTCCAAGTGAGTCACAGGGCCACACAGAGGGGAAATTTTCAATACACTTATTGATCACTAAACACACACATGCACATGCATGGTTTTATAGAACTAAATTAATCATCTAGGTGCTTTTGAAACAATTTACATTGTGAGTGCTTTCCCAAGTCACAACAATTTACAGACCATTTTTTATAGGTTGTATAATAGTCCATCGTATCACTGTTTCACAAATTCATCATTTTCTTATTTGCATTTTCCCCTTACTCTGCATAAATAATACATCAATACACATCTTTACACAAAATCTTTACACAAATGTAAAGGCTTTATACAATGGCTTTATACAAAACCATCTCTGATTATTCCCTCAAAATGATTTCCTAGAAGTAGAATCACTAGACTTGACTCCATATAAATTTTTTAAGGTCTCAATACAGACTGCCAAATAGCTTTACAGAACAATTGCCACTTCAATTCCAAAGAAAACAAGAGTGCCCTTCTCCCTGAACCCTGACCAGCCTAAAGTATTGGGTTTTTTTGCTTTTATCTTTTCAAAATTGAAATTTGAGAAACTATATAATATGAATACCTTCAGTAAGTACTGACTTGACCTGGGAGAGAATATGTATTAAATCTTTATGGAACTTAAAATGACATAGGAAACAAATTAATAAAAAGGGGGGAAATTAAATAAATCATTGTTATACAGTTAAAGTTTCCAAGGTCACCCTATGTCCTCTATTTTGAAGTTGATGTTGTAATTTTCTTTGCAACAAGGTGAAGTATAAATGAACTCATTCTCCCTGTTCTGGATGAGCACTTCACTCTATACCCCAAGAAGAGCATCACAGATGACCCCACAGGCAATCAAAACATGTTAGAAAAGCTGTGGGGAGGACACACAAAAAAAGCTTTTAGAGAAGAAAAATGATGAAATGGAGTTTCATCATTTCACAAAAGCTTCTTAGCAGTTAAGACCATGGAGTGAGTGCATATGCTAGACTGATGCATTCATGGCTCCTGGGCAGCCCGCATCCTGGTAACCAGACCCTGGAAAGGATCTTTCTCATGATAACTCAGAATTTGGCCACATCACCTTTAATTAAGGAAACATCAGCAAATACACAGCAGAGGCATTCTATGCTGTCACCTATAGGACTTGCCCATCATCATGTGAGGAAATTCAAATGGAATCTCGTGTGGAGAATACTAGCCCAACTCTTCCAGTGGAGGCACCAGACATAGGAGCAAGGCCAGGGCACATTATCTAGTCCAAGTCAGGTTGCCAGCTGACAGCAAACACATGAGTGAGCCTGAACAAGACCAAGAGAAGACGTGTGCAGACAAACCACTGTTGTTTTCAGTGTTTAGTCTAGGGCATCTGCTGAGCAGCAAGTGATAATTGACCTCATACACTCTGTGGACACAAAATACCATTCAACATTAAGCAGAGAGCATGCAGTCCTGACTCATCTGTTAGCAAAAAATCACTAGTGTCTCAAAAGGGCTGGGATGTCTGATGGTAGCAACATAAAATCTCTACTTTGGTTAGTCAGAAGTTTCACATGAAAGAAAATACATGAACTTGAGAAATGACTGACCAGGTAGATTAAGAAGAAAATGATTCTAACCAGTAGAGGAAGCAGTGAAGGTGTAGAGATGAGAAATAAAGCAGAATGTTCAAGGAACCAGCACATGGCTTTACAAGAGTAGAGAAAAGCAAAAGATGAAATTCTTCCAATTTAGCTGAGGACTAAGTGAATTCTTAGCATTCCATTTCATAGATAATTTGTGGGAAAATAAAAACAGGAGAGAAGTTGTGTCCTTAAGCGTTCACTATCCTCCCTTACTAGAATTTCCAACCTATTTATACAGGATTTAAATGCATCAAGATTTACAAATGGTTTCAGTTTGACCGTGGTGGAAAGGTTTCAAGCGATGGGAAAGCATTCAGTATGCTGGGTTACATACCACTTTTGATAGCTCATTCAGAATTAAATTCATTCCAGAATATTCTTCATCCTATGTCTATTGTCCAACTTATTCTCTAATTCAGCTAGATTATAGGAAATAATCGTTAGGAATGTTATAGGAATCTGATATGACTTAGTCCAAACAATTTTAGGTGATGTGGGAAATGGAAATTGAGATCCAAATAACATCCAACAAATAACATTAAACCAGCAGTGATTGACTTTATGTGAGTAGACTAATTATTTATACTAATTAAAGGATTAGGTCCAACATTGTTTCAAATAAACCATTCAATCTTCTCATATGAACAAACAGTAAAACGAAACATCGGAAGCTAATCCTTAGCTGCCAAGAATAATTTATTTATTGAGTTTCTAAATTCCATTTCCATGTAAAGATAGTTTTACACTCATAAGAATATAATGGGGGAATGGAAGAATAAAAAAGAGACAAAAACAAAATTTTAATCTGTAAATATGCAGAATGGCACTGATGTGCCAACCATTTGCTGTAAGAGAGAGCTCTGCCTCATAATCTGGTGTTAGCAAGGTGTCAGGCCAGCAGGACCCCAGCCTCGGCCTCCACATAAACACACACCCTGAACAGCAACTGGCCCCAGAAGAGATGGAGTTCCCCTTAAGCTCATCAGCTGTTGCTATTTACAGAGGAGTCCCCCCCTCTCTCTAGATAAGGAATGAAAGACCACGCAAGAAAATTAGTGAGGGTCGATAGTACAAGAGTCAGGAGCTAATCGATAGCAGAAGGAAAACTTCAGTGAAAGGAGCCAGACCCTTGTTTTCTCAGGATAATCAAATGCCTGACTCATGTAGACTCATAAAATTGACTTGTTTTTTCTTGGTCTAACTGACTGATGCCTGAGTATTACATAAACCTTAGGTGTCCTCAAGATAAGACTGAACAATATCCAACTGAAGCCAGATGGCTAATTGCTTTTGCTACACATGAACAATACTGGTGGAATGGCTGGAGAGCTTTCCCACCAAGACAAACCCTTGCTTTGAAAATGCCAGGGAGCTCTTGTAAGCCCTACTGAGAAATAACCTTCCCGTATGCCATGCCAATGAGATGACTCTTGAGCTGTAACAAGAAAGGTGAAGTTCGAACTATAAAACACAATCTACACTTAACTATTATTCTGAATCCTATTTCACTGATTCAAAATTGATTCTAGTATTTTATAGCTTTAGGTCCGAATCACAGAATACTGGATCTAGGAGGAACTTTAGAACATTTCTAGTCTAATATTACCCAAAAGAAAAACTCATGTACAATATTCCTGGAGACTGGACATAAATGTGCAAGATGAAAGAAAAAAATCATTAAAGCAAAAATAAAACCTCAAAGCTACACACTTCATTTTTGATAAGTTCTTAAACAATTCTCCTCCAAATTGAGGCCACATATAATTCTTCAAATTTCCACCTAATGATACCTGGAAACACAAGTGATTATGTTGGAGTCCCAGATGCAGGGTGGCCCACCAAAGCCATCTCAAGCCAGATACAAATCATGCCACTTTTTCCTCCCAGGACATGGGGACTCCTGAAGTCAAAAAGGGAGTCCAGCATATCACTGTGACCAGAACTCCACTCCTGATGTCCTATGGGCTACTGGCAAGGGGCAGAGCGAAGCAGCCATGTGGGGGCGCTCTTATCAAAGGAAAAGCATGTGGGTTTTTTGCCACTGAACCAGCAGCCCCACCAGGTCTAGCCCAGGAAAATGATCAAATCTATTTTTTATTAAAAAAAAAAAAACTGCATCTACAAAGATATATAGTCAGTTATACAGTTTTGTTCTTGTTATACTCTGGCAAAATTTTTAGTTTTTCTGATTTAAGGATACCTCAGTTCAATTTTCACCTTTAAGTACACTTATTTTTCAAACTTTAACTACATAAATCTTTAAAACTAGTAGTTTATGTGTTTAAACCATTACCTCATGAGTAAATATTTTGAACACACTTGTCAAATATATATATATTTATAAATTATATACATGTTTCTTTTCTATTATATTAGGATAAGATAGGTATCATGAATTTTTGACAAGGCCACTTAGAAAAATAAAGAGTTCTATATACCACACATTAAACATAATGGATTATACATTGTGGTTGTTACTACTTTTTGCCAAAGTCCACAAAGGTGACAATAAAAAATTTACAAATGACCAATAAATGAAATTTTGCAAGGAATGTGGTAGGAGACAGGGGAGTTCAGAGCAATAAAGTGACCATGAAAAAGGTGAGTTCATAACACAGGTTACGAGAAGGACACGGAAACTAAAGACAAATATACAAGTTTCTGTTGGTACAAGAGGATTGCTGGCCACTCTAACTCCACTCTACACAGCTAAATGACTCCCATCACATCTCACCTCAAAATGTAGTTTCTGGCAGAAGACTATAAGATCATTTTGCACGGTTGAATGCGGTACTGTACTGAGAAGGAGTAAGTTAAACTCTACATACAGGGAGATGAGAGCTCCATCCCCTCCCCTTATTCAGCAACCAGATACAATCTCAAGCAAAAGACTGGAGATTCCTCTAAAAAATGCAGTCATTCAAAAGAATACCTATACTATCTGACTACTCCCGAGTGAAAACACCTGGTCAGAGCCTTATTACTCTGTCATGAGGTTCACCAACAAATAAATTTCAATCACACATGTGGAAATTTCATTATGTTTCTTAGAGTCTCATTCTTTAATATGAACAAATAACCAAAGATTAAGAGAAACTTGAGGAAGGCCTTTGCTATAAAAGCAGATATCAAAATGAACAAAAAAGAAAAATGAACTCAGAATAAATCAAACAGAGTTCAGTTTTTTTTTAAAGTCAATTATGTGTTATAGTCAAAGATTATATATCGGAAAAGTAAGACCTCTTTTAATAATTTCAAACCTCTTTTAATCATGTTAAAATAATGTTACGAAATAATATTTGTCAAAAATAATACAACATAAAGATGAAAAGAGGTCAAAAAAGGCTGTAAAAAGTAGAGATAGAAAGTAAGTAAAAATAAGAAAATTAAAATCTACATGAACATTCTCATACTAATTAATGTTCTAAAATGAAAGAATAAAGAAAGGCGAGGGAATTGAAATGAATACAAAAATAAATTTCAAAACTGAAAGATCTGACTCTCTAGATGAAAAGGAATCATCAAGAGTCCTCAATATAAGTGAAAAAACGATGTATAAGAAGCTATATCAACCTCACATTTCACAGTACTGTTCTAAAATAACAGATCAACAATCAACAACAGAAAGAAAGATCAGGAATTGATAGCAACTCTGAAAGTTTGAAATAAATGAAACAATGCCTGCTAAAGAAAAAAGTATTTTTAAACTATAATACAGTCCTCATCAAAACTATCAGAGCAGCTTCAGCAAGAACAACAAAGACACAAATACAACCCCAAAACAAAACAACCATCAGATGTAAAAGTTTCTGCACAGCAAAAGAAATCATGAACAAAATAAAAGGCCACCAACAAAATGGGAGAAAATATTTGCAAACAGTATAGCTAATATGTGAATAACAGTCAAAATATATAAAGAACTTGATAACTCTATAGCAAAAAGCCAGCAATCCAGGTTAAAAACTGGGCAAGTTATTTAAATGAAACATTTAAAAAAAAAAAAAAAGACACAGATGACCTGCAGGTGCATGAAAAAAAAAATGCTCATCACCAAACCAAGAGAAACTTGAGGAAGGCCTTTGCTATAAAAGCAGATATCAAAACTAACAGACAAGAAAAATGCACCCAGAAGAAATCAAGCAGAGATCAATTTAAAAAAAAAAAAAGGCCAATGAAACAAGAAACAAGTCAAAGCACAACAAAACATCACATCACACATGTTAGAAGGGTTTACATCAAAAGCACAAGAAATAAGTGTTGGTGAAGATATGGAAAGAAGGAAACTTGTGCATTGTTACTGGGAATGTTAATTGGTGCAGTCACTATGGGTAACAGTATGATGTTTCTTCAAGAAATTAAAAATTTAGCTAGTATATGACTTGGGAGTTCCACGTATGTGAAGGAAAATGAAAACACTAACTCTAAAGGATACTGCATTCTCCTCTTCACTGCAATATTACTTCTAATAGCCAAATACAAAAACAATTTAAAAGGTCATCAATGGATGAATGGATAATGAAATTTTGGAGTATATATGTGAACATACACATACACACACACACACACACACAAACAGTAGACTAGTATTCATCCATAAAAAAGAATGAAATGTTGCCATTTGGAATGGCATGTATGAACTGCAAGGGCATTATATTAATTGAAATAAGTCCAGTAGAGAAAGACAAATAACATAAAATTTCTCTTACACTGGAATCTAAAAAAAAAGCTGAAGAGCTGACTAATGATTGCCAGAGGTAAGGGGTGAGAGAATGGGAAAAATCAGTGGGTGAAAGGGACTCAACAGGTAAAAAGAAAAAAAAAAAAAAATATATATATATATATGGATACACACATGCATATTACACATGTGTAAAATGTTATTGGGAAGTAATAGCTGAAGAAATTACATCTGAGAAGAGCCCTCTCAAGTATAAACATTCATACTACCTCCCAGTTATTCATACTGATATCCCTTTAAATGAGATTTTTAAAGCTTTTGTAAATCCAGTCAAAGTTTCAGATTCTACCCCTAAGAGATGGCATGTCAGATCAGAAGGTCATCTTATAATATATAATACATATTAAATACATATTAAAAACATAGTATTTCTTCCAGTGCCATCTGTCCATGTGTGTACAGATTTCTCAACAGAATTCTTTATCTTCTGGGGACGCAAAGAGAATAAAAGATAACTGACAACTGGGAGCAAACTGTAGTATATACATCACAAACAATAGTCTCATGCCCATAATGCACAAAGTATTCTTTAAAAAATGAATAAGGTTACATATCCAATAGAAAATGGGAAAAGAACTATGGTTCGACCGCATCATAAGAGCTGCATGCTCACCAATTGCACCACTGGAGCGCCAGCTTAGAAGATGATAAATTCTTTTAATGCAGAATTTCAGGCCCACCTTGTATCCCAAACTACATTTTAACACAACCTCCTGGTTATTTGTATTAAAAGATTACAGTTTAAGCAGCACTGATGTAAAAAATGCTGGCATCTCACAAACTCTCCAAGAGGGTCAGAGCTAGTCGTGGGATGCTGAAAGTCAAATCACTCTACAGAGGGTCTCAAAGCCTAGTCAATACTGGGCAGTGGACCTGACTGTTGAGCCCTCTTCATCAGGTCGCCGGGCTCCAGTCCAGGCAAAAGGCTACCAGGGTTCAGCTCTCAGCCCATCCTCCACTCCAGAAGACGCCAGGGAAGGGACTGACAAAAAGAAGGCTCTCTTCATACTTTTTGGAAGAATGGAAGTCCAGCTCTGCCTTTATCTGTCCTGTCACCTTTATCCAGGAATATTTCACAACCTTTGTTTCCTGGAAAACAAAAGCTGTAATGGGTTCTATATACACAAACCTTGATATGTTGCAAAACATTCTGATGCATAAGCTTTTCAATTTTAACTACAGGGCAACTCTGTGGCTAGATAAAGAAATTAATGTTAGCTCTTGTTTACAGATGAGGGGATAAAGAAACAGCCAGAGCTGTTCACATGCCAAAACCACAAGTCTTCAAGATCCCTGAATTGTAACCCTGTACCTACAGTAAAGTGAGAGCAGGTACAGTACGTGAAAGGAAACAGGAGAGTATTATTCCAGTAACAGGTGTCCTTAGTGACTGGACTGACACTCTCCGAATAGGCATCTACAGCAGTCTTCCCCTATCCAAACGTGCAAGTTCAGAACCTTACCTACAACGGCATTTCCGATGGACACAAGTTTAAGAGAAAATGTAATTGATCCATGAGGCACAGTACTTGACTACAAGTGTCCAATAGAATAAAGCAATTATAACCATACAAAGTTTGAGTGTTCTGTCTCCCATTTTACACATTTTCTGGGGCAACTGATGCAGGTCACAGAAACACCCAAATATATAAGGGGGCACAACTCTAACTGAAATGTCACTGAAATTAATCACTTACCAAGATGTTGGTCCCAGAAACAGCACCTCCTTTTCTCCCCTATTTCCCGAGGACTTGGAAAGAAGATGGAAGCCGGCACGCCACAAGGGTGAGCATCTCACGCATGCGCCCTCGGAAGAGAGTGCCACATTGTCCACCCATCCCAGTTCACAGAGGCTGGGATTTGTGACAATCTCTCCCCATTAGCTAATGACCTTGCCACTTGCACTAGGGCCGAACCATCCCTCACTGTCTTCAAGTACAGCCTGCTCCAAACTCTCCAGGAAGTCAGGGGCTTGCTGCAGAATGCCTTTTCCAGTTAGTAATTCGTCTTCTATTCCTGAATAAGCTCAGTTTCTGGTGACTTGCAGGTAAGTATACTGAGATCTATGGAAGAAATGGAATATAAATAAACAGGAGACAGTGTAGAAACTATACTTTGTATAATCACAGTCTCCAGATAATCTCTAAACTGGAAAACTCAAGAAATAGTATGAGTGAACAGTTAAGAAATAAAGGTATACATATCTCTGACTCATATGCGGTGTATACACAGAGAAATGTATATAGTATGTATACGTGTGTGTCTTTCTAGAGAAAGAGAGAAATAGCAGAAGCAGGAATCTGCATATTTACAAATCCCACAAGAGATTTTATGTCCTTGCCCTGATTGTGAGAAAGAACATCAATCAGGCTGTCTTTCCTCAACTCCATGCCTTAAGGGCAAGGTAGTGATTTTTTTTTTTTTTTTGGAAAAAGACATAGAGTTGCTATTTTATGTTTTACTAACCATAATCTCTATTGCAAAAGCTCATCTTCCCTCTTGAGTGACTGCAGCCATAGACAATATGTAAATAGATGAATGGGGCCATGTGCAGATAAAAATGTCATTATGGACACTGATGTTGAGATTTCATACAATGTGATGAACAACAAAATAGAACTATTTCTAATTCTAGGGCATTACAAATTAAGAGGGAAGCCTAACTTGGCTACTGGATCAGTAGTTTTCTGACCCCTGTTTTATGGCACTCCACAAGGAAGAAATGAGCAGTACCCCAAAGGAATACATGGGGAGAAGAAAATTCCAGAAACTAAAGTTATAAAAGATCTGTGATTTCATATTAATGAACCATAAAACTTCTATTACATAGCAAACTGAGCAAAGTTACACATCCCTTCCACATGCACTCTATCATAGAGAATGATTTCTCCATTCGCAAGATTCTTGATCCCATTCCTTTAGAATTTTCTTTAATGATTAATCAGATTTACCCAAATAAAAATACAGGTAAGAAAGGTGAATTATACAGAGTGACAGCCTCAGTGCCACCTTTCCTTCTAAGACTGGCATTCCCTTTAACAATCAGTCTTCCTTCTTAACCATATGGGTTTTGATATTATCTAACTTAGATTTTCTGGCATCCAACATTATGTTTACATTTTAAAGTTCTCTGAATAACTACGTAGCTTCACAAAGAAATCATTCATTCTTGTCATTCATCTGATAGTATTTGTTGTGTGATAATAGGTTAATAAGATTCGATCATTACACTAGAAGCTGGTTTAGAGAAACTGGTTCCTGAATTTGAATAAGGGTTCATAACCCTGGTGATTTCTACATCACTTGATTAAGATTTTAGAAGAATCCCTTTGCCACAACATTCACTGATTCTACTCTCACATTTCAGTTATACATTAAGATCATTTAGAAAAGTCATTTAATTTCTAAGTAGCACCTTTTTCACCCTCAGACCTGCCATTCTACTCACACACATTGATTTTGTAATGTACAAGAACTGTTGGTAATGCAAAGGGAAAATATATTTAAAAAAAAAAAGTCTGCATTTGTAAGGTTTTATCTCACATTTTTCCCAAGCACCCAGTTAGAGTAACTACTTTCTCTTTTTTATCTTAATAAATATAATTTTTCATCTGAAACTATATTATTTATTTTCCCATTAAAATGTTATTGATTGCATTTATAAGTGTAGGAGTACAAGTTCGCAACTCTGCAAGTAAACATACCTCATCTTGTCATTCCCCCAACTTCCTGTACCACTATACAATCTTACCCCCTCTACCCTCCCCTCTTCACCCTCCCCTCACCCAGGTGGAGACCATATTTTTCTTTTCTAAGAATCTAAGAGTTATTCTTGTCATTAACAACTATTTAAATTAACAACTAGCTTATAAACATTGTAATAAAGTTTGTCCCTTCAGTTTACTATAAAAACACAGACCTGATTAATATACATTGTTACACTGTTTACATTAATGTGTTGTCATTATTTCAGATTGTTTTGTGACTAACCAAATAAACCTGTCAGCATATTATTATATCCTCAAGTTATAAAAAGGGATGTTTTAATTACCTGTAAATATCTCAGACAAAATTTGCATATTAAAAGTTCAAATTAAATATCTTTTATTTCATCATGAAAAGCAACTGATGACTCCAAAATGTATTGCAACTTAATGGTTTGTTAAAGTCAAAAATAAAAAGGAAATGTACTTCCATGCAGTATTTGCAACTTCAATACATGCTGAAATAAATGCATGACCTTGGAAATGAACTGTCTAAAATCAGCAGCTCATCTTCATTCACATCTTAGAGGCCACTTCATATTCAGATAAACAGTTTTCAAAACATCCATGAAACTATGATTTGCCCTATACTTTGAGTTTCACTAATTTCATCAATTACTCTACCTTGGGATTCCTTGAAAGAAAAAAAAATGAAACAAATATCAGCAGCAGACAGCAAACTAGATGTGTAGAAAAGTAGATGAGAAGATTCAGATTTTTCACCTCTATGCTCAGTTGCATTTCTTGGATGCCCCTTTTCCAATTCAGTGTGAATGCCACACACACTCTCTCTCTCTCTCTCTCTCCCCTCCACTTCCCCCACTACATATTTCCTCTCTCACTTTCTGCTCCACTCTTGACACTCTCCAGAAAAGCCAGCATTTCAACACTTTTATATCCATGTTCCAAAATTAGAATACTTCCACAGATGCTCACTCTATAACATATGCTTTTAACACCTTGTCTCAACTTAGGAGTAAAATTAAAATAAAACAAAGGTGCTCAAAAAAATAAATAAATAAAAAGCCTTCAGATGTACAGGAAAGCAACAAAACATAGCACTTTTGCTTTAGTCCCTGGCAAGGGTCTTGAACATTTCCTACTCTCCCTGGGATATAAACATTCTAGGAAGGTGTAAAGAACAAAGAAAGGCAAACAGCTGATTCCCAGCTCAGAGACAGGAATTCATAGGACTCCACTGATCTGTGGCTTCTTCCTCTTTTCACTTGTGTTACAGTAATGAAAGTGTGCTGGTTCTTAAGCTAGTTATAAATTCCTTGGTTTCTGTTCAACACAAATACTATCCTTTCAAAGGAATATCTCCTCTTGCCTATATAGTGAGTTTTTCCCTCAAGTGCTCCTGTTGGAGTTTACGGTGTGTAAAATGTTTAATCTGCAGAAAAGGGTGGCAGGATACATCTTCACTAACTTGACTTAGTGGCATAAAACTAAGATTCTGAACCCTCCAAGCAGAATTCACATGTACAATCAGGCTTAATGTGCAGAAATGGTGAAGCTTTTCAGTTTTCTTTTAAACTTGAAAAAAATATATATTTTCATAGTAAAATGACATTTATTTCTACTTCATTATACTGAGCAAATTTTTTGCATACTTTAGTAAGTCAAAAATCAAAAGATAATTTTTTACCTGTAAGAACAGAAAGAATTTCCATAGATTGTAGATTATACATGCCTCCCCTCTAGATCTAATTACTCTTGATAAGAGTGGTGCTCTTTGCGATGCATACAGATAGATGTCAAAAAGCCACTTTAACAATTTTATAAAAACTGCCTCCCATGAATGTTTCAGAAAAGAATTTGTGTGATTTAGGGAATGGGTTCCATATTCTCAAGACTGATGGCAACAAAGCCAGCATCTTTTTTTTTTTTTACAAACACCCAAATTTGTATATTTTTACGGTAACATTTCTTTACTAAACAGAATTTGAAATCTTCCTCCTTAGCATTAGAGTTATGCCTCCTTCCTCTCCTGCTACCTTCAGTTTACAAGGGTTTCTGTAAACCAGCAAAACATTTTTTTTATCTCAATCATGTATGCTTGGCTATGAAAGAGCATACCCGCTTTCCATCAAGAATTCCATAAATATGGTAACCAGAAAAACTTACGTGACACTGTTAAGAGTTCATAGGATATTAGGATTCTGGGCAGCATCCTTGATCTCCAGCACCCTCTTTTCACAGGGAGGATCCTCAGGAGTCAGCCTGCAAGACCCTTAGAGTGACAGAACAGCCAACACAACTGTCAAGTGCCTCCTGGGCCCCCTTCTGCTACTCCTGAGTTTTCTTCTCTGACAGTTCTCTTGGCTGATGCAATGACCAACCATTAGTGGCTATATCTTCATTATTCAGCTGGAGAAAGTCACAACACAAAGCCAGGGGAATAACCAGGAGTAAACACAAGGACTTTTAAGTAAAAAATCTTAAGCAATGCATTGAACCTTTCCCTCAAAAGGCAGCAAACACGTTTTAATATTTCACATATTGTAAAGACCAATGTTTCTCCCTGCTCCTCCTGACTTTTGAGCAGATCAGATCATTTGAGAACAGAAAACATGATATAATGACTGGCACAGAGTCTGCCCTGCATTCCCTACTTTAAAAGAGGGAAAAGATCTACCACTGGTATTATGCTGAAGAATTTGGTACAGAATCTCTATCAGAATTTGAAAATTAGGTAACCTGGTTCACAAAAAAATCAGCTTCCTAAGATTTATAAAAAGTAAAAGGAAACTATCTTTTCCCCCTCAATATGTGGGTAAGTTGGAAAAAGAGCAAGCAATTAAAACAAGCACTAAATCTTGCAAAATACTGCAGTTTTTCAAGGCTGATGGAATCCTATCACTGCATATATGAATTTTACTTGTGAATTAAGACATGTATATTTCATATTTTGAACGCACAACCCTGAGATTAAGAAGTTCATGCTCTAACAACTGAGCTAGCCAGGCAGCTCAATATATTTCATATTTTGATCATTTAAGAAAATGTTTTATAGAAAGAAGAGATTTTGCATTTATTAGCCTTCCTTACCTTATTTCACTTACTCTGCAGTTCTAAGATAAAAAACTAAAAGCATTAGATGTTATATCAATTAAAATTCTTAGGATTAATCACACATCCTTCTATTTTCCCCCATTATAATTATACGCGCGCGTGCGCACAGACACACACACACACACACATATTTGTGCATATTTGTGGCTTCTTTATTCCATAAATTAATTTTAGAAATATTTGTCTACATGTTTCTTCATAGTTTTTTTTTTTTTTTGGCTCATGCCTCCTTATTCATAAATATGTAAATAGTTAAAGAAAAAGACCTTATTAGCCTTAAAATATATGTCACTTCCTTTGGTGCATATGATATGTCAAGCTGCACTTCTAATTTTCACTCTCATCGTCTGGAGCAATTCTGTATTCACATCGAGTACTGCGGGACAAGTCCAGACAACAAGCACTTGAACTCTTCTGGTTCTATTTTAAAAGAGAATGTTTTGACAGCTCTAATAGTAGCTTAGAGAAATGCCAGTCAGGTAGCTAAACTTGAATTTCAAAGATGATTCTTCAGAAGTATATTTATTAAATATTAAATATGAGCATTAAGAATTTCATACATTTTACATAGAATATTTTGGTTCCAACATGATTTCCTCACTAAAATCACCAGTCAGTCCAATCCCATGCTACTGTCTTACCTAAATTATGCACTAGGTCAGGCATTTTCCTGTAAACATCAGCAAGTTAACTAGAACAACCTCTCTGCAGGAAGGCCCTGTCAACATATATTACATTTCTTTTCCCAAATTATTTTCTGATGATAATAAAGTTAAGTATGTTGAGGGAATTAATTTTTTTCATATAAAAAAAAGTCTAATGGTGCTTTAATTCACTTCTGAAAGAGATTCACCTCATGTTGAGAGCAACATCCTGAGCTCAAGAGGAAAAATAAGATTCCATTTCCCTTTCTAAAATGAAGTAGATCTAACATGGGTTCTAAAGTGAAAAATTAAGGAATTAGTGAACCAGATCACAAAAACTGAGGTAAATGTTTTAATAAAAAAAGTTTATGTAAAATATTACTGTTGCAATATTTTTGTAATATTTACCGTCTGAATCCTTATAAAGATTCAGACAAGAGTAAAGGATTCACTAAAGACTACTGATGCCTACCACTATGATTAAAAGTACTCTTTTTACTAGTAGACATTAATTAATAACTATAAAAATAAAATAAAAATAAAATAAATAAAAAATAAATATAAATAATAAAATAAAAAAATAAAATAAAAATAACTATAAAAAAGAATCAACTAGATAGTTCATGGAAGTTCACTTTTTCTTTTGAGAATCAGAGTTTCAGATATATGCATTTATGTGCAAACATCCAAGCACTATTAAATTTTCCCATGTAGTACAAAATATTGGAAAATCTGAATAGCTAAACCTTTTAATGTATATCACTGTGCTATAAACAGTGCCTGACATACAAACATGTATTTTTTGAACTAGTAATAAATAAGATGGATTCAAAATGAAGAAAGTCTAGGTCTAATGGTTAGAAAGCAATCAATAAACTGGACTTCCTGGTGAGGCCAAAGAATGATTTAGTGAATCTGCTTGAACAAAATGGAAGAAAAGAGGTCATGAGATATTAAAAAGTGATTTTCAAATTATCAGAGCTTCAAGTGATATGAGTGATATGTTGGAATCAGAGATCATATAGGGTGAGGTTGAAGATAAGTGGAAGAGGTCCCTGAGGATGTGAGGGTAAAGCCACTTAAGGCCAAGATAGTAGGATATGAAACAGGCTAATGACAAAGCCTAGTGGGAGCAGAAAAGACAGTATATCAAGCCACATCTTCTCTCCCTGAAAGAAGCTGGTAATTACTAGAATATGACACATAGTGACAGTTTATTATAATGGGATTGGAAGTAGAATGTGATAGCTAATGGGAAGGAGTCAGTTGAACGTAAAACAGTACCTAGCACTTGTATTATAAAAATTCAGGTTCAAATACTATTTATAGTACCAATTTGCCATTATTGGGTATTTCCTTTAAAATATAAAATAAGCTAAAAAGGGAAGAAGGAAGGTGCAGAGAGGAACAGCAGGGAGGCTGGAGGCCTCAGAGCTGCTGCTGCCATGTGGAGCAGCAGGGCAGGGGAGGAAGCCAAGCTATGGGCTTCCATATCCAGCCTGGGCCAGTGAGGAGCCTGGGAAGCATGTTAGAGAAACTTGTGACCTGTGTGAGCTGTCCTGGAAACATAGTACTTGAAAACTTGGTTTAATTTTGAAACTGCAAAGCTTGGAAGTCTTCTGGAGAACTGAAGAGAGTTTGCTGTGTTGCCATTTTCAACGAGAGGTCTGAAGAGCTTGCTGTATCGAGTGAATTTTGCTGATGCCCAGCCACTTTGGAGCTGAAAGAATGCCAGAGCTGTGCCTTTTGGAGAAGAAATGACAATGCCATCCTGGTTTTTCTCATTGGATTTGAATCTCCTGCTTTAGAAGAAGGATCGACAATGCTGTAACTCCTTCATCCAGTTTAAGGTGAGTCAGCCACCATTTTGTGGACACACATGGCTGTTGAAGCCATGTGCTCTTTGGACTAGAGACTAGACTGTGTATTAAGATTACCAAAGGGCTTCCTTTGTACACTCAGTGACTCGTGTCTAAATTGTCTTTTAATGAGCAAATTCCTTTTTGCCTCCCTCTTAAAATAAGTAAATAATAAGCTAAAAAGGTGAGGCTTGGGAAGTGGCAGACTGTCCTTAGGCCCAGGTCCCATTCCCAGCACATTGGCTGTGGTCTTCCACTGCCCACTTAAACAACTTCACCTGCCCCGGAACTGTAAAATGCCTAAGCACCCACAGATGAGGCTTGGGAAGCGGCAGACTGCTCTCAGTCCTGGGTGCCCAGCACCTGTACAGATAAAACCCCCCCCAAAAAAAAACACAAGAAAAGACTGAAAATACACAGCAGCAAAAAGAGGACAAATAAAAACAATAATAATAAGTAAATAGAAACCAGATACCTGCTATCCACTAAAAAAACATTCCTAGGGGGATACTATCATGGAAACATACACCAAAAAAAGGAACAAAAGGAAGCAAACCACCACAGCAGTACAGGCACAAAGACAGAAGTAATCACAACCATGCAGAGAGCACTAATTACCATGCCACCAACAACATAAATGCCAATGTGGCCCACTGCACAGATCAAATCTGAAAACCAAACAACAGGAAAAAGAAAAACTGCAAATTTTCAAGCATGCCCTTCAGGAACTAATTCACCACTGAAGAAGAGACAATACCCAGAATCCAGTAACAATGACTTAGAAGAAATATCATGTCTGTCAGAGAAGGAATACAAATTGAGGATGATAAAGGCATTCAAAAAGTTAAGAGAAGAGATCAAAATTCGAAATGACAAAAATGCACAATGAGTCAGAAATATACAAAGACGAATGCATTAAGAAAGATAACACAATTGAAGAAAGGAAGAAAGAGAATGAATCCCTAAGAAAGAGGTAGCTAGATACCAGGATATAAAAAGAGCCCTAGAAGAGATTAAAAACACAGGAAAAATCCATGAGGATAGATTAGAAGAAATGGAAGACCAGATCAGTAATCTTGAAGACACTGAAATTAAAAGATCCAATGAAGAAAAAGAAAGAGAAATATAAAGGAAGAAGTCCAAAAGGAAACTTGGAGATCTTTCAGATTCCTTAAAGAAAGGAAATATAAGAATAATTGGAATCCATGAAGGAGAAGAGAAAAATCAAGGGGACTGAAATTCTATTTTAAAAAATTACAAAGGAGAATTTCCCTAACCTGAAGAGTGAAATAAAAATAGATATACAGGAAGACATAAGAACAACAAACTACTTCAATGAGAGAAAACACACTGCAAGAAACATAATGGTAAAACTTCCAAGAGTCCAAGATAAGGAAAAAATAATGAAACTGTCTAGAGAAAGGAAACAGACAACATACAAGGGAAAACCTATCAGACTGACCTCAGACTTCTCTGAAGAGATACTTCAGGCAAGAAGGGACTGGAGCCACATATCCAAAAAATGCCAAGAAAATAAATGCCAGTCAAGACTACTCTACCCTGCAAAGACCTTCTTCCTTTATGATGGAAAAAAATAAGAGCCTTTACAAAAAAAAGTCTTTAGAAATTTGCCACCATGAAACCCTCATTCAAGAAATACTACAAGAAGTCTTAAGACCAACGCCATCAGAAGAATAAATAGGAAAAACAAAACAAGGAATTAAACAGAACTCCAAAATGACCACCAAAAGGACAACTTCAGACTCCCAAGTATCAATAATCAATCTCAACTGGACTAAACTCATCAATTAAAAGACACAGAGTAATCAACTGAATACAAAACCAGAAACCAACATTCTGCTGCCTCCAGGAAACACATCTGAACCCAAAGACAAGCACAGGCTAAAAGTAAAAGGTTGCAAAACAATCCTTCAAGCAAACAGCACCTGAAAGAAGGCAAGGGTCACCATTCTTATAACAGATAAAGTAGACTTCAAATTAAGAAAAGTGACAAAGGACAAAGGTCACTACATAATGAAGGACAAAGGTCACTACATAATGATAAAGGGTTTAATCCACCAGAAAGATACTACAATCATTAACATATATTCACCAAACGAGGGAACACCAAAATTCATAAGACAACTACTAGAAGAACTTAAAGCAAACATTGACAAAAAATACATGTGGTAGGAGTCTTTCACACTCCACTCTCTCCAAAGGATAGATCAATGAAACACAAAGTACACAAGGCCACTAAAGCCTTAAAGGAAGATCTAGACCAAATAAACCATGTAGATATCTATAGGACACTGCATACTCAAGGAAAAGAATAACACTTTTTCTCAAATGTACATAGGTCCTTCCCCAACATGAATAAATACACAAAAATCAAATAGTACCAACTTTTTTCTCTGACCATAAAGGTATCAAACTGAAAATCAGCCATGAAAATAAAATAAGGAAAGTACACACTACATGAGACTGAACAACAGGCTACTGGAAAACTGGTAAAGTAGGAAATCAAAGAAGAAATCAAAGCTTACGTGGAAACAAATGATAAAGATGACACATTCCAAAATGTAAGGAACTCAGGAAAAGTAGTATTAAGAGGAAGGTTCACAGCAGTACAGGCTCATATCAAAAAGTAAGAAACAAACCAAAGAAAAAACCTAATCTCCCAATTTTAGAAACTAGAAAAGGAACAACAAAAAAACCCAAAACCCAACAGAAGACAAGAAATAATAAAAATTAAAGCAGAGATAAATGAAATAGATACCAAAACAACCATCCAGAAGATAAACAAAACCAAAAGCAGGTTCTTCAAATAAATAAATAAAATTGATAAACCCCTAGCTAGGCTCACAAAGAAGAGAGAAAATTCAAATAAACAGGATCACTACTATGAGCACTTATAAACAAACAAATACAGCAATCTGGATGAAATGGATAAATTCTTAAAACATTACAGCCATCCAAAATTGAACAAAGAAGAAATAGAGAACTTCAACAGGCCAATTACAAGCAGTGAAATTGAGGCAGTCATCAGAACTCTCCCTAAGAACAAGAGCCAAGGACCAGAAGTTTCACAAATGAATTCTACTAAACGTTCAAAGAGGAAATAACACCTGGTTCATTAAAACTCTTCCAAAAAATTGAGAAAAAAGGAAAACTACCAAATACATTCTATGAAGCAAACATCACACTAATTCCAAAATCAAAAAAAGACAGCACAAAGAATGAAAACTATAAACCAATCTCCCTAATGAACACAGATGCAAAAATTCTAAACAAAATCCTGGCAAACTGAATCCAACAGTGCATAAAAAGGATTATCCACCATGATCAAATATAATTCATCCCAGGGGCACAGGGATGGTTCAACATCCGAAAAATCAATCAGCATAACCCATCACATCAACGAACAGAAAAACAAAAACCGTACAATCATATCAATAGATGCAGAAAAAGCATTCAATAAATTCAACACCCATTCATGATGAAAACTCTTGAAAAAATAGAAGTAAAATATATATCTCAACATAATAACAGCTATATATAATAAACCCACAGTAAACATCATCCTTAATGGGGAAAAACTGAAACCATTTCAATTAAAACCTGGAACCAGATAAGGATGTCCACCCTCATCAGTGCTTTTCAACATAGTACTAGAAGTTCTAGCCAGAGCAATAAGGCAAGAGAAAAACATAAAAGGAACACATATAGGGAAAGAAGAAATGAAACTATCATTCTACACAGATAGAATGATGCAGAAACTATCACGAGTATCATGATACTCTATGTAGAAAATCCAAAAAATCCACAGAAAAAGTAACTGAAATAATAAATCAGTTCAGTAAAGTAGCTGGTTACAAAATCAACACAAAGAAATCAGTGCCCTTCTTATATGCAAAAACTCAGCAAGAGGAAGAAGAAATTAAACTACTCCATTTACCATTCCACCACTAAAAATTAAATACCTGGGAATAAACCTAACAAAAGACATGAAGAACCCATACAAAACAAACTACAAAACAGTCCTAAAAGAAATAGAAGGCATTAAAAAAAAAAAATGGAAAGACATTCCCTGTTCACGGATTGGAAGAATCAACATTTTCAAAATGGCTATTCTACCAAAAGTAACCTACAGATTCAATGCAATCCCAATAAAAATCCAAAGGACACTTTTCAAAGAGATAGAACAAAATTACTGAAATTCATCTGAAATAATAAAAGACCTCAAATATCGAAACTCCTCCTAACCAAAATAAGAGAGAATGGCTGGGCATGGTGGCGCAAGCCTGTAAGCTACAGCCTATGAAGCAGCTGGGGCTAGGGATCATGGTTCAAGTCCTGGTAGAGGCAACACAGCGAGTCCCAAAAAATAGCTGGGTGTGGTGGCACACACCTGTAATCCCAGCTACCTGGGAAGCTGAAGTTGGGGATTGCTTGAGCCTGTGATACCCTGGGCAACATTAGCCTGCGGTTCCATGGGCAAAAATAGTGAGACCTAGTCTCAAAAATAATAATAATAATAATAATAATAATAATAATAATAATAATAAGAGAGAATGGAGGTATTACAATCCCAGATTTCAAGTCATGATAATTAAAGTCATAATAATTAAAATAGCATGATACTGCTACAAAAACAGACAATCAGACCGATGGATCAGAACTGAGTGCCCAGAAATAAAATCACACACATATGGGCAACTAATTTTTGACAAAGAGGAAAGAAATATACATTGGGACAAGGACAGCCTCTTCAATAAATATGCTGGGAAAACTGGACCAAGACATGCCAAAAAATAAACCAAGACAACTCCCTCACACCTTGTACAAAAAACCAACTTAAAATGGATAGAAGACTTGGATGTAAGACCTGAACCATAAAATTCATAGAGAAAAACCTGGACAAAACCCTCCATGAATTAGACTTCAGAAATCCATTTCTGGACACATCTACAGCTGGCAAAAAAATGAAGGAAAATATAAACAACTGGGACTACATTACACTAAAAAGCTCTATACAGCAAAAGAGACAATAAAAAGAAGCCCAACTGACTGGGAGAAAATGTTTGCCCTCCATACAAGCGATGAGTCTGATAACAAATTTACACAAAGAACTCACACAACTTAACAAAAATAAAGCAAAAAAGCCTAACTTAACAAAAAAAAAATGGGGAGAACTAAAAAGACACTTCTCTAAAGAGGAAATAATCCATAAGGACACCTGTACATGCATATTTACAATCAAAGAAGACCACCTTGTCATTTGCAGTAACATGGATGCAGCTAGAAGGAATAATGATAGTGGAAATAAGCCAGAAAGAGAGAAATATGGGGATTATATGAGGGATTTAGGAAAAATAGACAAATGAACTAGAAAAATACAAAACTGCCAACAATATAGAACTGAGACACAGAGCAAGAGGGGGAGGAGGAGGAAAATGGGGGGAGGGGGAGCACAAAAGACTGAGATCATTCATGGGTGATGAATGATCACCCATTCACCCGAGAACCTCGGGGTAGACAATGATGAAACATATATACACATGTATATGTATATGTATATGTGTATATATGCAGATATATATGTGTGCAATTAATAAAAAATAAAAAATAAGTGCTTAAAAAAATAAGCTCATCTTTTCATATATGACTACTTAGTGTGGTTATCGACTATATTATGCTGGGTGTGGGGGGCATACAGAAGTTGTCTTTACAGTTTATTAAGGCTTCAGGTCAAGAGGAGTCATACAGGGTTTAATGTAGAGCTTAGAGATCCTGAATTTTGAGTTAGTGCCATCAATTATACAAGTCTTTGGAGGTTATAAGAAGTTATGAATAAGTACATTTGGACTATGGAAGAATGCATTATACAATTATACCCAAAAGGCAAACCTGGTTATCTGCAAAAACAAGAATTCTTACAATTCTCTGGAAGAATTGTATGTCATCAAGAGACAGAATTTACTCCCTTCTGCCTGAAGCTGTGCTGACTTCCTAACCAACAGAATGTGATAGGGATTATAATAATGGATTCCAGGAGCTAGACTAAGAGACACTTGGAAGCTTCTAGTCTCTCATTCTCAGTGGAGCTCTGAGACATCATGTAAATTAGTATGTCCATCCTGCTGTACAGACCAAATGGAGGAAGGCAGGGACAGAACCACATGTGATAGCCATTCTATTCCAGCTTAAGCAAAAGACATCCAAGGAAAAGCATTCTGGATTATTCAGATCTAGACATGCTTCCAGATGATTACAGTTGCTTGAACAGGCCCACAAGACAAAAAGCACACACCTGAGAAACCAGTTCAGCTGGGAACAAGGTAGATGAGAAATTAAATGCTTCCTTTAAAGCACTAAAGTTGAGGCTTGTCATGAAACAACAGATAACATAAGTGTGAAGGTAACTGTGTACTATGTGAATGATCACCAAAGAAAAATTTCAGTTGAGAAGAATGTTAAAATCAGGGGGACAAGATGTTTGAATCTAAATTTCTTTCTTCAGCTGTCCCTGCCTTTGGCCAATTGGCTGATGAACAAAGTGACCATGGGAAACAGAAGTGGAGGTTACATATGGGCCCAGCAACAAGCATTTCCATTTGTGAAGGATGATCTGATGATCTGGCTATAGGGACTGCTAAGTGTCCAAAATGCTAATTGCAGAGATTAACATTGAATTCAGCATAGCACCATTCCACAGAATGATCAGCCAACCAGTTAGTCACAGTTGACTGCACTGAACAACTGCCATCATGGAAAGAGCAGTGCTTTGTTCTCAGTAGAACAAACCTTGGACATGAGTTTGTCTTCCCTGTCACAATTCTTCTGCCAAAACCACCATTTTTGGATTTGAAGAAATCCTTACTTATTGCCATGACTTTACACATAGCATTGTCTCTAACCAAGGAAGTCATTTTATAGCAAGTGAAGTGTGGTGATGGATTTATGTTTTTGGAATTCACTGTATTTCTACATTTCCCATTACTTTGAAGCAGCTGGTCCGATAAATTCATGCAAAGACCATTTGAAAACTCAGTTCAGGCACTGCATGAGCTAGCTATAGGGTTAGAACAGTGTCCTCTAGGATGTAGTACCTGCTCTGAATCAAAATCAATCCATGGTGCTCTTCCTCCCAGTCAGGATTTATGGACCCAGGAATCAAGAAGTAGAAGTGGGAATGATTTCTCTAACGTTTAACCCCTAATGATCCACTGGCAAAGTTCATGCTTGCCCCTGTAGCCTGCTATACGTGCAGATTGGAGCCACTTCCTATCTCAAGAATTTGCCTGCCTGTGTCTATTCATGCATCTCTTTTAACCAATCTGTCCCTTCCAGATGCAGCATGCCTGCCTGTTTGTGTCTATGCAGATACCTCTTTCTCTTTTCTTTCTATATATAGAAAATCTGCCTTTTTCGTTATACCAAAAAAAAAGTACTGATTGGAGGTTCAACAAATACAGGGGAAAGGTTAAATACCTTCCTGGGCTCCCCAGGGCAATCACCCACACTCCTGGAAGCCCAGAGACCATACTAGGGACAGCCCTGTGGCTTTTCCCACAGTGAACTCAGTCCCTAGTCATGTGGTATATATTCTGCTGGACTGTGGAACAGGTTATGCTCTCACAGTTAATTATATCTCTCCTCCCCAAGTCTGTGGGAGAACACTGGCACATTCCTGACTTACTGTTTCTCAGGCTTTCCTTCTCTTCCTGGTTTCTGGTTCTCCCTGCTCAGACACTGGTCCTGACTTCTCCAGCTTCATTCTAAATGTGGCTGCTCTCTCCAACCATTTATCCTCAGAATTCCGGGTTGATTCAAGGATCCTGTCTGACTGCCATCATTCCCCTTCATCTACTCTATTTTAAAACAGAGTAAGGGAACCAAGTTATCGGTGTAAAAACTCATGGAGCACTGCCTGATCGCCTGAACAATTCTTTCAAATGTAAAACTGTAATCTGTTAAGACTACTACACAGGATCTTTTGGAAAGAATAATGCTTATGCAAGGATACCTGAATAATTTCCACAAATTAAAAAATAAAATGCTAGCACACAGAATAAAGATAATAAAAATGGGAAAGGACAGTGACAGTGTCAGAGAGGGAACTAGAGGAGATAGGGAAGGAAGAAGAAAGTGTGATAAGAAAGGAGAGAGGATATGATGGCTAGAGTTGACAACACTATATTATATAGTTAAAATTTTCTAGGATCTAGAAACTTAATCTTACCAGGAAGAAAACAACAAGATAGTATGTGAAAAACTAAGTATGTTAACGAATTCAGTGGGGGAAATCTGTTCACAACGTATCATAAAACATCAGTTGTATATTTTAAGTACCTTACAATGTGCTTGTCAATGATACCTTAAGATGCTGGGGAAATAAAAGAAATGAGGGAGAATATACTTTGCTAGAGAATTAATCTAGTAAATAAAAATTTAGGTTGAACAGATGAAGGGGTAGTGACTCATTCTACACTAACAGAACAAAATTTAATATAAATTTTCATTACATCTAAAACACACTATTATTAATCAATGAAAATATCTAGTCATATCTTACAGAATAAAGTTTTGCAAATTTAGCTCTACAAAATGATGCTTCTATAAAATATATGAGTGCCCTAAGTCAGACCTAATTTTTTATTTAAAATCACTAAAATAAAACAAGATCATGTTTTTAATAGCTAAGTTGGGCAATAAATAAAAATACATGATGGGACTGAAAAACTTGTATAGAAATATTCTTTTATATAATTACTGGCAACAGTGTCAGCGAAGAGCTTGATCTTTTTCAAATACTGTAATAGTCAGAGCTAATGGAAGTCTTAGAGTTAGGAGAACATTTTTCCTAACCTAACTCTCATGTTCCACATAAGAAATTTTATAATCCAAGATAAGAAAGCTACCAAGCACTGTGACTTGCTTCACATATTGTAGTTCTCAAATCTCTACATTTACAAATGCAAGAAATTCTCCAAACTCATCCCACAGTGATTTTCAACCCATCACAAATAGTCTGACGGAACATATGATTATCTTATGCACAAGCCAATACTACTTTTTGACCTACATGGTTTAAATAACAATTCACAAAGCAATCTAGCCCACATCAAAGTGTAGTTCACATGTACATGTAAAGTCTACCACCATATGAAAATCCACAAACCTGGAGTTGGTCCAAACACCCAACAAATACCAAATCTCTGGATTTAAAAGCAAATAACACAGCAGAAAGGGAACCCATTTTAAAAGCCAGATTAAAATTTCAGTGAAAATTTTCATAGTACTACACATTGTGAGCATTTCTAGTAACTAAAAATATTAATACTTTTTTAAAACTGCTTGGTGAGAGCAAATGGTTAAAGCAGCACTTTATACTAAAATATATCAAATAGAACTGCTTTATTAAGTCTATAAAAAATAAAAAAATAAGAGGTCAGTGAAATAATCTTGAAAACTACATAAGATTTTCATTAAAAAGTATACATTTCTAAAAACACTAAATTTTAAGCTTTCTTTTTTTTAGTTCTTATGTGTTCAAAAATCCTCTTAAATGGAGGTTAAGCTGTTAAGTGTGGAGAGGGAGTATTGGCTTCCACACCTGGGGCAGTACCACCACCCACCAAGTTTGTCCATGCTGGGACCCACATCCATTAAATAGCAGAGAAGCATAAGGATCTTGGGAGCCAAGAACAGGACCCAGTACTCCAGAAAGGATAACAGTTTCCAGTATACTCTCAATGAATCCTTAAATGGCTCATCATCTGGCTCTTCGTGTAAACCAGAGTGATTTCTTAACACCTTTCCCGAAAATCTACCTACTAGATGAAAATGAGAAGGATCAAGTCAGCTGCTTGGAGTATAAAACAAAGGCAAAAGAAAATCTAGACAGAAAAGAAAGCATAAAAGAAAGAAACCCAGGGCAGGAAGAAGACAAAAACTATTGAGAATTTCCTCAGAAGCAGCATAAACTTTTTGGAAGGAAGCAATGGCCTAAAACTCAACCTAATCCTGCTTCCCACACTTACAGTTGGAAGGAACTACTGGCTTGTGCAGGAAATAGTTCAGAGGGACAATAGTACATAAGGGCAGTGTCTCCTGTCCTACCTGGCAGGCAGTTGGAAGTCCACAGAGTGCTTAAAGGAACCTAGAGATCTACAAGCTGGAAATGTATACTTGTGGGAAAGTTTCCTTCAGTGGAAGGGATGTCATGATTATGCAAAGTCAGAGAACTCTAAGGTTGGACTTGCTTAGGACCTGAGGTCAGAGCCTAGCTCCTCCTTTTCAGAGTCAGGGCGATCAGAGTGCTTAAAAGAAATGAGCCTGAAGTTAAAAAGTGGGGACCAAGTGAAGAGCTGTTCTGTCAAGATAGAAGTAGATCACTTGAGGGGGGACAAAGGTGCTAACCTTCTGCTGAACTGGCCAAGGAAGACTAAAAGGAAGGTTTTTCAGGATCTGGTAACTGATCATCAGAAGATGATACATGCGTGTGGTTCAAAAGTCAAAATAATGACAAACATCAAGATTTTTCACCACCACACCATTTACACCAGTTGGTTGTCCAATAATTCATTTCAGTCCTAATTATCTAATGGGAGTCAGATCCTACACAGTAAGGGCTCAGTCCTACAAACCACTAGACATTATCTACAATTTCTTTTCTATTATAATCATTTGATGGTAGATGTCTTCTGTTAAATGTTAAAAAAAAAAAAAAGTCACCAATACACCAATAGAAGATAAAGACCTAACTTTTGTTCAGTATTTTAAAATACTTTCTTCCTTGTTTCCCAAAATATCCATCAGCATTCTGTGGTCATCACTAGAGCTTTAAAGGCATCAATTCCATGTTAAAATAAATAGAAATGAGAATGGTCAGAAGTAGTCGCTGAGGTAGGTAGGTGTATGGATCACAAAAACTCACAAAACACATATTACTTTTAAATTGTATGAGTTTTCTCCTAGAATTTGATAATGAATACAGAACACTACTGAAGACATAAAGAATAAAACCAAATCTCTTTTTGCCAAAAGGTATATATACCAAGCAGTGTATTTTACATATAAACATTGTTACATACATGTTTCCTGTTTGGTACAAAATATGAATATATATTTTCCAAAGAACCATGATAAAAGGATACTCCTTTTCTCTCAAATTGAAAGATTTTGCCCATTAAAGAAGATTTAAATAGCCCTCATTAAAAAATTATCAAAAATACAGTTGTATTATAGTTAACTTGCTATTTCCATATGAAAACTTCAATATAACTAATTTATTACAGATTCAATAAACATTAAATGAATACTGAAAAATTAACTTATGAAGAGTAACTACAAATGAAAAGTGTATATCATATCAAAATTACATGCACCTCCTCAAAAGTTAGGGCAATTAATAGAACACTTCACTCATATTAGCTAAGTTCAAGTTTTGTCCGTAGAGACTAGTTCTTTAATCATTATAAGTTCTAGATAAACCAAACAGTTATCATTATTTTCTTTTGTTATTTTTTTCAAACTATAAAATTTGTGTACTTACAAGACTGCAAATTGATCTATCTTCTATCACATGTCTACATCCAATTATCTACAAATGTCAATGGAAACAATTTAGCTCCAACTGGACACAACAACTCCCTTCAATTTCATAAACAAGAACTTCTATGCCGGCTCAACAAGTAGCCACACTTTAAATAGTGGACTTGAAAGAATCTACTAGAGGCACATTTAAAAAAACAAATGCAGTATGAAATCTTACTTTTTATTGTTAATGAAATAAGTTTGTTTTTTATGGCTATCTTTTTTATTTCCCTTTCTGGGTAAGTTAGTATGCAACTCTTAGTCCTTAATCAAAACCTACAGCTGCACATTATATGAAAATTTAACTTGGCAATGTTAGTCAATGAGCCTATAACTAGCACCATAAGAACAAGTGCATTAAATTTTCACACTATCCATTAACAGTTCCATTTTCCTGAGTTTACGTTTGTTTTTTGGCATCGGCTTAAGATATAACCCATTCTTCAGGAGGTGTTCTTTGCTGTGGCGAACTTGTGCACCATGCTGAAGTTGGAAAGAACATAAAGCTTGAAGTGGGCGAAGCAAAATCTGTTAAGATAAAAAAAAAAAAAATACTAAAAGAAAGTGACAAATTATG
>PVHY01003416.1:68221-108402 GCA_004024945.1 Uropsilus gracilis
ATGCTTGAAAAACTGCTACAGAACAAAGAGTGAGGATGAATCAATAGACTAGGAAAGCTATTCTTTGCCAAGTTCTTTATTCTGAGAAGACCTATTTTTATATGATAAGGCCAACTGAAAATTTATTACTCTCCTCTATCATTTTAAGATTATATTCTGTTGCCCATAATAAGAGGTTATAGGGGGAGGGGGAGAAACATGTAGTATCAACAAGAGGATATAACATTAGTAATGATTTATGCATCCCATATAGCAGCATCTAAATATACATAGGAAATAATGACAGACCTAAACAGAGAAAGAGACAGCAATATCATTTAGAGGATTTTACTATTCTACTGTCAACAATGGATAGGCCACCCAGTCAGAAAATGAATAAAGAAATATTGTACTTAAATGATACATAAAACCAAATGGACAATCACTAACTGTCAAAGAAATGCAAACTAAAACCACAATGAAATATCATCTCCACCTGTTAGCTGGGTATTATCAAAAAGACAATAAATGACAAGAGTTGGTGAGGAAGTGGAGAAAGGGAACTCTCGTGTGCTGTTGGTAAGAATGTAAATTGGTGAAGTCATTTTAGAAAGCAGCATACAGGTTCCTCAAAAGTTGAAAATAGAATTACCATATGATCTAGCAATTTCATTTCAGAGTATTTATCCACAGAAAATGAAAAAAAAAACAAAAACAAAAACTCTATCTGATAGAGCTAGTTTTCTCCTTGATCACTCAATATTATTTACAAACCCAAAAACACTGAACCAAACTATGCCCCCCTTAGTGGGTGGATGGATAAAAGAACTGCATATACTACACACAGTGGAATATTATTCAGGCATAAAAAGAAGGAAATTTTTTTATTTTGTGACAACATGAATAGACCTTGAGGAACCAAGTAAACAAATCAGGCAAAGCAAGACAAACATTATATGAGCTCTTATATGTAGAACCTAAAAACAAAAAACCAAACCAAACAAAAACCCTATAAATACACAAATAAATAAGCCTATGGACATAGAGAATAGATTGGTGATTACCAGAAGTGAGAGCAAGGGCCTGTTATGTGGAGCTGGGAGTGAAATGGGAGAAGAGAGCTAAAAAATACAAACTCAAACATAAAATAAAAAAGTCATGAGGATTTGATGTACAGCATGGGACTATAGCTAATAATACAGCACTGGATATCTGAAAGTTACTAAGAGAGTCTTAAAAGTTTTCATCATAAGAGTTTACAATTATGTACCAAATGAATGAGATTTTTGTGATCATTTCATAATCTATAGAAATATCAAATCATTATGTTGTGCACCTGAAATTGTTATGCCGATTATACATCATTTTTTCAAAAAGTATGCAAAGCTTTCTTCCCAGGAAGAAGAAAAGATATCTATTTAAAAGCATAATTATCAGAGGAAGTGGTAAATTTTCTAATTGTAGCTATATTTGAACGGACTGGACTTGGAGATCCCACCTCCATCTGAGAAAGTGAGCCTTTTGCCATTTACAATAATAAACAAATTGGGAATTTTCTATTCATTTCTACTACTCATGTTCTTGCTGACCATCTTATCAGAAATCAGAATGGCCAGGCACGGTGGCTTGTGCCTGTAAGCTACAGCCTATGAAGCGGCGGCAGCTAGGGATTGCAGTTCGAGTCCCGCCTGGGGCCCGTAGTGAGACCTAGTTCCAAAAATAATAGCTGGGAGTGGTGGTGCGCGCCTGTAATCCCAGCTACCTGGGAAGCTGAGGTTAGGGATTGCTTGAGTCTGTGGTACCCCGGGCAACGAGAGCCTGCGGTTCCACGGCAAAAAATAGCGAGACCTAGTCTCAAAAAAAAAAAAGAAATCAGATACATCTGATTGTCAAACAGACTTTCCCTGCTCTTATATACTGTCACCACCCATGTCAGTGACCAAAGCAAACAGAATGAGAACTCCAGGACTTCACAATTACTTTGGGACTTGATGTTCAATTCAATTCTCAAACAACAAAAACAAAATTGAAGAGAAGATAGATCCTGTCACCATCCTCCATCGGAAATTTTGCCTGTTACTAGATCCCACACTCAGAATTTAACACAGGTTTCCTGGGTAACAGTATACTAATCAATATCACAAGAGTATATTTCATAAAACTGGGAAAGTGGGGAGCAATAGCAGCATTAATAGTTGTAGTAGTATAAACTACTACCAACATTAAAGATCCTATGTAAGATTACAGTAAAGATCTAATTCCAGTTAACAGGATATGGGCTTTCAGTCCATAGAGAATTTTTTTCTGGGCTCAAAAGTAGGGGGAAAAATAAAATCTAGAGCCGAATAATCTTATTTTGTCCCCCTCAAGATTTCAACCATTAATCAGGCCTAGTCTGATATTGGATGATCATGATCACAGAGTATTACATATCAACAAAAAGGAAAATTCAAACTGCAGAGAAAAAAGTTTAAACAACAGCACTGGGTTTTATCTTTCTTTTAAGATACCTAAGCATAGTACAGTTTTGCCTCAAGAACATGCAGGGATGGTGGTAAATAAACTGAAAGACAAGTACAGGGGTATATTAAGTGCTATGTTGGTGGCCAGATACATACAGATAAGCTTAGTGGGGAGGAAGAAAGGTCTGCAAACACAATGGGACTTTTGGATAAGAATTTAGGATCCCTAAAGAATTTTTTCACTCAAAGAAGAGAGAATAGAGAAACAGAAACTGCTTAGAATTAAATCAAAATCTACTCATATAGTTAACACACACACAATAAAACCTACTCATGAAAGTCAACTCTCAAAGGAAAAAATTATTCAACTCATCCAACTCTGAAATTTTCCATGATTCAAGGTACAGGAAGAGAGAGAAGGCAACTAAACTCTTGTTTCTGATATTTTTCAACTCTCTTTATTCTAGATCTTTTGTCAAATTTTTCATGGTAATTTATTCAGTTACTCATATTTGAGCTTTTATATACATTACTGAAATTTCCTTCATAACTAAGGCAAATTCTTATAATAGTAACCATAATGTATGACTGAGAAAACAAAATGCAGGAAAGAGCAGCATGCATGCGTGCATGTGTGTTTTACAGAGAATTGATAAAACTCCACCTAACTATGTTCATTACCATCTGAGTTTCCTTTCTCAGTTATATTTATCAAAAATTCCCCATGCGGGAACGGCCAGGGAAGCTGGCGCAGGGCACCATGCTGGCCTACCGCTTGGCCCGGCTGCGCCCGCGCCCTCAGCCCCTGCACGCACCAGCCCCATCCGCCTCTGGAGGGTAGGTTAGATGGGGCTCTTGTGTGTGGGTGCTGCGTGGACCAGTTTCGGCCCATGCCTGCGGCAGCCCAGACATCAACAACCACCTTGCCATTGCACGACCCGCCTTTGTCACCCCCCCCCCAGGTGGGGATGGGGCATGGCCGGGGGCTGCTTCCAGAAACAGCAGGGGTGGCCAGCGCACCTGAGGCCTGCCAAGAAGCAGAATGGGGGGGTGTTCACCACAGTCCCCTCTCCTTTAGTCTCTACTCTGAGCTGTCCACATCAGCAATAAGTACATCGAGACAAATTTCAACCACAGAAACAGAAGAGGCATTAAAAACAAATGCCTCTAAGGCAGGACTCAAAAAGAGCAAGGCAAGTTCACAGAGCACTGAACTGTGAGAACAAACATGAAAGAGCTATGCATACCACTCGTTGGGGAGCTATGACCATAACCCTGGCACAGAAATGCAGTTAATAAAGAACAGCACACTCCCTTTGTCAGAGGAAGGATGCCTACAGAATGGCAGTGGTCCAACAGCAAAGCTCCTAAAAAGGAGGAGATCTACCATGAGCCGATGGCTGTCCCCATTGAGGAGCAGCTCTACCAAAACATAAAAATGGGAGTAAGGTCCCCAAAGTCAAAGACCTGAAATGTAATGGGATGAAGCAGCAAAATGAGGCAGAAAACAACAGAAAGAACAGCCACCAAGAAACAAGAAGCATGGATACAAGCCAAAGGGTGCTCAGAATGGCCAATGAAGATATTAAAAAAAAAAAAAAAGACCAAAAAGACTAAAGGACTAAACATGGACAAACAACAAAAAGAAAGGAGGCAAAGAGAACACCGGGAGCATAGTGAGGTGAGGTAATCCCATGGGGATCTACAATTAGGCAATCATGTATTGAACAAAATTCAAAAAGAAAAAATATTTTTAAAAAAATTCCCCATGATTAAAAACTGTAGCAAAAGGAGGCTTTATTTTACTATTTTTTTTCTTTTACCTTAATACAAAATCTTACATTTCCAGAGATTGAGATATTAGTGAGCTCTCTAAAATGTTATTCTTTACAGTTGATTATTAATTATGTATAAAATCATAGCTCTTCATGGAAATTAAATAAAATGAATGATTATAGGTTATAACCTTTTCACATTCTGTAGGTGTTTTTCTCAAAAAAAAATCTTTTTTACACTGCAAGCAAGGAAAATTAATAAGATAAACAGAAATCTGGTACACTCCTCAAATAAAGACATCAGTACAAAATTTTTTAAGTTGCAATGAAATGTGCTTATTGAAAAAGAAATAAAAAATATTAAAGAAAAATCTAGTCCCCCCAAAACTGTATTTAATGTTGTGCCACTTAAAAGCAATTTAGCATATTACAAATGCTGTTTATACAGCTTAGAATGAATATTTAAATACTGCAATCTGGAACACTAAACTAACTCAGAAAAAACACCAGAGGGGGAAAGAAGGTTATAAAGGAACATAAATTTCTGTCACAGACACACTCTACTTGTCAGCTACAAATTTAACAAGTTATGGATTTCTAAATTTTCTGGATAAAATGTAACTGAACTCCTAATTTCAAAAATTATATAACTTTTCAAAGACGTACCTCTTGTATGGCGTTATTTTTCTCCAAGATGGAAAGAGCAACAGCCGCACACTCCAGCGTAGAAAGGCACCTATTAGTTGGCTGTGTCCGAATTACATACTGACTAGAAATGCTAGTTTTTAACTGCACCTGCAACCAAAAACAGAATGAGAGAATGCAATTTTTGCTTTAAATGTAAACTACAACATCTGGTTTTTAAATGCTGAATTAATTTCCTTCCAAAATGGCCAGCATAGAAATGTAAACATGCCAGTATCTTCTATATATAATATCCTTTTGTTACTGCTATTTTTAAATAGTATAAGCAAGAGAATAATTATACATATATTTGACAAAGATCATATACCTAAAATATATACAAGTATATATATGAGAAAGATTAATAACCTTTCAAAGCAAAAGAATATTTTACAAAAAATATATGAACGATAAAAGGTACAAGTGTGCAAAGATATTTTTTCAGGGGTCTCATTCCTTTATTCCATTTTATTTCTTTATTTGAGGTATGTTGGTTAACACTATTGCTTTTATTTTCGGTGTACAGAGCCTACCTCCCCTTTCAGGTGTTATGACCATACCTAAAATAATCTCCTCTCAAGGTAAAAGAATTCTTTACATAAAAGATGTAAGAATGGCAAATAGTGAAAGTGTTTAACAAGATTTAATGCAAACTAAGGCCATAATTTCACTACCATTCAATTTTACTCATATGTGGGAGATAATGAATAATGCAAATAAAAAAACAAAACAGAAACAAACCTTTAGTTCTGACAACAGAACAGTAGCTACCAAAGGAGAAGGGAAATTGGAGGCAGGGTAAAATAGGCAAAGGAAATTAATTGTATGGCATTGGATATACACTTACTAACTTTTGGTGTTGATTATAATGTAATACATATAAGTACTGCAATATGAAACTTAATGTGTGAATTTTAAAAGTGAGACCAAAAAAAGAAAAAAAAAATGTTTAGGTTATGGAACAAAATGGACACTAGAGTGGAAGGGCAATGGGGGAGGGAGTGCAAGCAGATTTGACAAAAAAGGTCAATAACATGGTGGTGGATAGCAAATGGACTTTTGGTGGGGTCATAATGTCACACTGATGATACAAATAATGCTGTATAATTGAAACCCGTATGATTTTACAAACCGTTGCTACCTCTGCAATTTTTTAAAATCACAATGAAAGACAATTTATACTCACTAGAACAGTTAAAATCAGGAAAGACTAGTACTCCCAATTGGATAGGATATGGCCCAAATGAAATTCCCATACACCATTATGGGGGTGAAAATGGTTTAAACACTTTGAAGAATTTCCAGTTGACTTCTCATTATTTTATATTTTATTCTTTTCTAAATTCTAACATAAACTGACAAGTTATATTATTGCTATTGATATCATTAAACAATAGATATGTATTTTGGCTGCAAGTGTATATAAACATACACATACATGCATGTGTGTGTGTGTATATACGCACATATAAAATTTCTCTTTCTAGATAAAATGTAGAGTAGTATATGCAGTTTCTCCATAAGATAACATTTCAAGCTGAGACCTGATGGCTGAGACAGAATCAGATGTGAGAAAGGTAATAGTAAATCAAATGTCAACATTTTGACCTACAATGATTTCTATTTTAATTAAATGAAACCCAAGTAATATTAGACTCATAAAGTCATACTCCCAGCCCACATTCTGAGAAGAATCACACTTAAAGTTGTGGGAGTAAATGAGAATTTCATTTCTTTCTCATAATATAGGTAAGCATGGGGGGGTAGTGATATCTAAGTCTTAACACACAGCAACTTATTAAAAATCAGGTGTTCTCTTTAATTTTCAAGTACTCTAAAGTCCTATGAATCTCTCAATCCTTTACCTCTTAAAAGTCTCTTATTCTCTTGCCTCTCAGTCCCCTTCCTCTTTTGTTTCTCTTGCAGCCTCTATGACATGACAAATATGGGCCTCTAGTCTGAGTGCTCTTTGTTTAAAGAATTCTCTACAACTTGTATCCTTCTTTCCTCAGAACAAAAAGAGAAGGGGAGAAGTACAAGGTAAGGGAGTAAAGAAAAAAGGTGAAGTGGGCATCATAAAAGTATGCATTTCATTTTGGAATACATCTTTTAAATCATATTTGACTAATAGTATTTTCGTATGATCATACTAAAACTCTGCATTTCTGTCAATGGTAAAAAATGTATAGGATGAAACAGAGATGAGGAAAATGGTTGAGAGACATATTTAATGAAAAAGGAGTTATCCCATGATTAAGTAACTATAATAGTAATTCCTTATGTTGATTAGTTGTAATTATTATGAGCATTGATAGTTCATCAGGTCAACCACTAGAACAAAGTACAGTCACCTGCTGTCTTCAATAGCAAATTCCACTTTGTCACTGGAAGCATGTGGTATCATAAACATCTGATTACAACAAACCCTTTGGATAATATGCAAAATTCACTGTGAATTCCATTTACTGGAATGAATTATTACTTAAGTTTTCTATTTCACTGAGGAATTGCTTCTTACTGTGGCACAAATGGTTTTGTGAAAACTCTGACTTAGAAACTTATCAGAAAATTTTAGAATAACCTTCAAAAACATCTTTCCAGAAATTTCTCAGTAGCTGGATATGTTAAAAGAGCAATAATATGTCATACTTTTAACATGCATGTTCTTAGAGTATGTACATGGGATATTCTCCCAACTCTGTTAAAGTGTCATTTAGCTTTCATTTCACACTGGAACCAATGAGTAAATGAGCAAGAGTAAAAAGAAATCAGAACATCCACAGTAAAATGAACTACTCTAAGAAAACAGCTAAATCTGGTGTGAGTATGGCCTCTAGGTATGTATCTACCTATACCTATGTCTATATACATTTATATATATATATATATATATATTTCAGTATATATTGAAAAACCAGAACTATTACATCAAATATAACAATCAATTATTCTCAGTCACATCATTTTGTTTCTCAGTTCCTCCCACCTAAAAAATCAGATAGCTATACCTAATGATACTGAAAGCTATTTTTAGTTAATCCTGAAACTATTTATACATTATAGTTAATTAATTATAATCTATATTTTAAATTATAATTATCAACAATACTTAATTTTATGATTAAAAGGATTAGTTGCTTTTATTCAACAAAATTCAAACACTGTTCTCCATAATACAAAGTCTGAGAAAACCCTTCATCTAAATATTTTCAGCAATTTCTTTGAGATACAAGGAAAATTCAACCAGAGCAAAACTCAGCATGTCGCTGAAATCTACATCAAGAACATAAATAAGTTATCTTTTCTAGACTTTATGCTTTAAATCAAAGTGATATTTTTAGAGTACTCATTTGTAGAAAAAATACTAAAATAAATCAACATCATGCAATTTTTTAACTGTACAGTCATATAAGGATAGATGTCACAGAAACCTTTTCCACAATCATTGTATCAGTGTAATCACACAAACACAAACAACTTATTCCACAACAAAAATGAAGCTACCAAAAACTTCTATTCTGCATTATCCTGATAACATGAGAAGCCCTAGTCTTAAGATCAATATTACTTTCCTATTTTAATATCATCCTAAAATCAGTAATAGTTCTATTTTTTAAGGTTTTAAATATAGAAACTTTTTATAGAAACTATGAATACCACAGTATTAATAATATGTTCCTTCAAAATAATAAGCTTATAATCTTTTATCCAAACTTCTCATAACATATATACATTTAGTATTGGTTCTACAAGAACTTCTGCAAAAGAAGTTCTTGTAGACAGAGAACACTTATTATACAATTTATAAAATAAACTTTTGTTTAAGGTGATTTTGGAATTGTTTAAGAATAGTGTATTTCTTAAAGAGAATAACACACATATTCTATCTGTAACAATGGAACAAATATTAGTCATGCTTTTACCAAAGATCAGAGTTAGTTTTAAATTTAGCAAAACAACAAATTTTCCATTATAGAAAATACTGACCCAAACTTAGACATAAAATTCTAATGAAAAGGGAAAGATGTTAACTGGAAAATATGAAATGAAAAGCTTTCAAACAAATAATCTTAGTGTTATGGGTGACATGACAGTTTAATAGAATAGTACAAAGCTGAAGGTATCATTCTTATTAGCAAAATGCTAGAAAATTCTTGTAGCTGTACCTTTCATAATCTATTACCATTTTTTCCGGATGTTAAAACCATGCAGTAATTATAAAAGGCCTATAATATTGAGAAATGTTAGCTATTACAAAAGAAGAACTGCCCTATAAGATCACCACCCAGAGAATATGTTCTATATTATATTTACTACACCAAAACCTTAATTAATTTTTTGGATTTTTAAAATTAAGGTATAACATATCTAACATTATATTAATGTCAATGTTTCCGTATTTCTACATATTGAAGAATAATCACCACAGCAAGTATAGTTACATCTGTCACCATACCAATCATAAACTATATTTCTTTTGTTAAGAACTTATAAATCTCCAGCAACTTTTACAATAAGCAACACAGTATTATTAACCAGTCATCACATTGCAAATTCCGTATCTGAGATTTATTACAACTGGAGTTTGATACTTTTTAAATTCCACCATTTTACATGATCCCTACACTCTGCCTCTGGTAACCACCAACCTGTTCTCAGTGATAATGAGCATGGTTTTTGTTTTAAGATTCTATATATAAGCAAGAATATATTAGTCTTTACAATTTATTTTACATAGCATAATGGCATCAAGGTCATTCCATGTTGTCACAAATTACTAGATTTCAAATTTTGGAAAAACATAATATTCCATTTTATACCTTTGCCTATAGCTTCAAATTATTTATTCATCAATGAACAGACTGCATTTCATATCTTCACTATTGTAAATAATACTATGACAAATGTGGGGGTGCACATATCTTTTCTAGTTAGTGTTTTCTTCATATACAGTCCAGAAGTGAAAATGCTAGATCATGTAGTAATTCTGTTTAATTTTATAAGGAACCTCCATACGTTTTCCATAGTGGCTGCACCAATTTACATTTAATTACTTTTACATGTTAGCTTGCTGTAGTACCATTTGCTAATTTTTGCATGTTTCTTTGTCTTGTTGCCAGATCCAAAAAAATCAACACTAAGACTGATGTCATGGTCTTACTGACTGTTTTCTTTCAGGAGTTTGTGTTCTCAGGTCTTATACCCAAATGTTTAGTTCACTTTTGGTTAACTTTTGCTTATGGTATAAGATAGGATTCCAGTTTCATTCTCACACAATTTATTGAAAATACTGCCTTTTCTCATTGTATATTCTTGGTTGTTTTGTCATAAACTAATTGCCTACATATGTGTGTTAATTTTTGGCTCTCTATTTGTTGCCTATAGCATAGCAATCTATTCTGATTATAATAGAGGTTCTAATATAGTTTGAAATCTGGGAGTACGATGCTACCAACTTTTGTTGTTTTTGCTCAAGGTTGATTTGATTATTCAGGATTGTTTGTGGTCCCTACATTTTGGGTTTGTTTGTTTAACTTGTATGAAAAAATGCCACTGGAATTATGAAAGAGATTACATTGAATCTGTACACTGCTCTGGATAGTATGGATATGTTAACATTATAAATTCTTCTGATAGAATTAATTCTAACGGAAAACAGGAGTGAGGTTTCTCAAGGTACTTTTAAAAACAGATATAACAATGACCCAGCAATTCTACTCCCAGGTATCTAAATGCAAAGACTGCAAAAACACTAATTCAAAGGGACATTGCAGGGTTAGATTCAGTGCAGGACCATTTACAACATGTGTAAGCCATGAAAACAACCTAAGGGCCTAACAACAGATGAATGGATTAAGATGAAGTGAAAGATGCAATGGAGTATTATTCAGCAATCAAAAAAGGGAAAATCTGATGCATTTTTGATAACATGGATGGACCTAGAAGGAATCAAGCTAGCAGAAATAAGCCAGAAAGAAAAAGAAAAATACTGGATGACCTCAACTATATACAGGATATAGGAAAAACAAAAAGGACAAGTAAAACTTAAAACAAACTGTCAGCAAAACTGAAGCACAGAGCAAGGGGTGGCGAGGTTAAAATCAGGTGAAGGATGGGCACAGAGATTAAAATGATGGTTTATGGGTAACTAGGTAGTAGGAGAGTCTCTGGGTATACAACAATGTAAAATATATATATGTGTGTGTAATCAATTAAAAAAAAATAAAGAAGATGTGGTATATGTATACAATGGAATACAACTCAGCTGTAAAAAAAAAAAAAGATAAATTTTGCCACTTGTAACAATATGGATGGAACTGCAGGAAATTATGTTAAAATGAATCAAAGAAGAAAGAAAAATGCCAAGCAGTTTCACTCATATGTGGAATACAGAGAAACAAAACTGAGAGTCAGATAAAATCAAATGAAAAACAAACCCTCTGAAACAAAATCAAACCAAACAACTCCCTGAAAGTTGACTATTAAATTTATCCTATCAAACAGGAAGAACAGAGAAATGAGGGGGTCCAGTGGACTATCATGGAGGAGGAATATGGGTGTCATAGTGGTAGGTGTTGTGTGGTAACATACATCTGAAGAGATGTGAACCTATACATCTAAATCATAAACAATGTTGTAAACTGATGCTATCTTAAGTTGAAAAAATGTGGTATACACACAATGGGATATTAGTCATTAAAAGGAAAGAAAATCTACAGAACAGATTCTACAACATGGAACATGCTACAACATGGCACACCTTAGACCTGTCATACTAAGTACAATAAGTCACAAAAAGACAAATACTGTATGACTCCACTTATATAAGCTACTAAGCCAAATTCAAAGGGAGAGAAAGTAGTAAGGCCAGGCATGGTGGCGCATGCCTGTAGGTGGCAGCCTAGGAAGCCACGGTTGGGGCCAGGGATCGCGGTTCGAGTCCCAACGGGGACACATAGAGAGACCTAGTCCCAAAAAATAGCTGGGCATGGTGGCACATGCCTATAATCCCAGCTACCTGGGAAGCTGAGACTGGGGATTGCTTGAGTCCATAGTACCCCATGCAACATGAGCCTGTGGTTCTATGGGCAAAAAAGAAAGTACAATAGTAGTCACCAGGATAGGGATAGAGTGGAATGGGAAACTATTGTTTAATGGGTAAAAAAAATGTCATTTCTGCAAGACACAAATAATAACAGAGATTGATACTGGTGATGATTGTACAGCAACAAATGTAAAACAATGTCATGCTGCTAAAAAAGTATATTTTTAAATGGTTAAGGTTGCAAACTTACAGTGTGTATACTCTATATAACTTTTAAACTATAAAAAGAACTCTTAATTGATCAGAAATTATGAGACAACTAAAAAAATGGATGGAATTTGATTGGTAGAAATGAAATTCAGCACACCCCAAAACTGCTAGAGAAAGCTACTGCAATTCAACTAAAACTTTAAGTTCAGAAAGAACAATACAAAGATCAAGGAGGGTTTCCCAGAGCAATCTTTACGATTATTAGCTAAGACTGATGATCCCAGGTTACTCATACCCCTACCAAAATCATCCTCCACATCCTACTCTCTAATGAAAAGACATTTTTTTCTACAACCTAAAAATCAAGCGCTTTCTGTTTAAAAAAAAGTCATTCCTAAGAAATGTAGGAGAATGCTCACTCCATATAGCAAATTCAGAAACACAAATCCAAACAGCAAGATTATTTTCCATAGTCTGTTTGGTCAGGATTTAACATTAATTCAAGGCATAAACAAATGGATCCTCCAACTCCAATATATTGGCAATACTTGAGGCATAGCAACTTAATACAGAGGAGATGGTTAAATGTGCCGCTGTGGGAGGAGACAGTACCTCCTGGGCTACTGCTGTGAGTGAAAGAATACTTCCCTCATCTTATCTGGCCTCAGCACACTGAGGACAGGATGGCTTCACTCAGCTCTTTCCAGTGGGTGGTATCTTCTGTCCTCCCATGTTGACTTTTCTATGAGACATTCCACAAAAGACATTTCCACAAGATGATGGTGTCTCCTACAAGATAACGGTATATCCTGCCCCCTTGCCCAGACGATGTTGCATGCTGCAGAATCCTGCTTTTTTTCCCCTTTTTTGTTTACCACGTTGTATCCATACTTTCACAAGGTATATAAGGTCCGAAGGAGCACAATAAAATTACTGCTAGTTGCACGCTTGCTTCTAGCCCAGTCTTCTCGGACTGATTCATTCCTCTCGCGGTTCCACCTCCTTCGGTCCCGCTCCCAACAACGCGGTTTATCCACTCAATGGAATGACATGGAACAGGTTTTTTTGCTGTTGCTTTTTAAATCATCTCAAATACTGACATAAACAGATGGCTCTATGGGAGGCCCTAAATATTAGGAATTTAAAAAAGAAATTCTATAGTAAGAATAGATTTTGAGCTGTTAACATTTAGACTGTTAATCACTTTTTGTTGTAACTTTGGAAGGATTCACATCCCTCCACTTTCCAACCCCCACCCATTTTCTGCCAGTGAACAAGAATCTTGTATTTCACTGAATTGTAAACATACATTAACAGCAATAAAATTTTCTCCTCATATAGTAACATCTGTAAAATTAGGACATGTCTCTTCATAAAACAGAATTATAGATTCCCAACATCAGATACAGGCTTTTTTACAAATTAATGAGTTCAAAAATAGTTATAATAATCCAATGGCAACAGCTGGAGTTCTCTCTGGAATTGTTTTTAATCTCTTTAAAGTTTGCTACCTAATTTTCAACAGGCAGGAGTTTTATCAAGGGGTTTTGGACACAACTATTACCATTTTCCTCTTTTCATGTTAAAAAATACATTTCAGATTTTTCCATTACATATTATCTTAATTCTCATATATTTGTTGGGCTTTGAGACCTCTGCAAATTTACACTACTGCTAAGTATCATGTTCTAAAATGTATTCAAATGGTGCTAACACTTAATTCATTATTTGAAAACAGAATGCTAACTAACGTGTTATTTCTATGTATGCAAAAAAAGTACAGTACCTTCTGCAAACATTTCATGATCTTTTCTAACAGAGGTTGTCCTAAAACCATTAAACAATGAAATACCAACACAGACGACAGCTAAATTTATATATGAACCAAGACCTCAGCCTTCTTAATTCAAGTAAATGTTTTGCATTGCACTTCTCTGGAACACTTAGCAAGCATGTTTTTCAGTGTGTTCCTAAGGCTTCCAGGGGTACACTGAAAATCCTTTTATTTATTGTTATGCAAATGCTACTAATGGAAATATTACAAGCAAAAAAATTATATGCAAATAATTTCATCACTGCAAATGATAAGTAACTGTGTAACAATATCAGTTTTACCATTTTGATGTTACACATTAGATTTTGAATGTATTTATATATACCTATTTTAGAATACACACCTTATTTCTAAAACATTTAATATGAAACTTGCCTTGTTTATCATATGTTCAAATTCACAAATTTGACAATTTCTAACTACCAGCATAGCCGAATTCATATTTAAAAGAAACATCAATGTTTCTTTTAAAAAATAAAGAAAAATCAAACATACCTTCAAAATCTTTTCATAGGAAAAAGACAAGAAAACAAAAACAACTGACAAAAATGACAAGTAGAAACAGTAGTGCTGTGAGTTTGGCAAATATTTATACTTCTGTTCCCAATGAACAGAAGAGATAATATAATGTGGTTCTGGAATTACACATTCTATTTTTGTAAATTTATAAAGGTTCTTCTTCTGTAGATAGAACTTTGCCATTACCAGATGAGAAATGAACAGGCAAGAAAATGTGGAATAATGAATATTCCCATTCTATTTAATCAAATCTAAAATGCTTTTAATAAAATTTTTTCACAGGCACTAAATTTTTGGAGAAATGTACTGCTTCATATATTCGAATTTATTTCAGTACAGGATACCCTTACTTGACCCAACCCCAAAAACTTGCTTCCAGAAAATATTTCATTACTAATCTCCACTCCAACCAATTATTTTAAAGATATATATATATACTGTTTTTTTCTCATGAAAAAATTTCTTTAAATATTCCTTTATGCTTTCTGTATCATTTCTCTAACCAGTTACAACTTTTTAACATGTAAGACTCTCCTCAGCTACTATGGAAATCTGTGGGGAGGACCTTTAAACTGTTGAAAATGGAACTACCATTAGATCCAGCAATCCCACTTCTGGGAATCTACCCAAAGGATACCAAAACACCCAAAACACTAATTCAAAAGGACACCTGTACTCAGATGTTTACTACAGTACTATTTACAATAGCCAGGGTATGGAAACAACCCAAATGCCCAAAAACAAATAGATCAGAAAGTTGTGATATATGTACATGATGGAATATTACTCCGCAATTAAAAATGACAAATTTAGGTCAGGCATGGTGGCGCATGCCTGTAAGCGGCAGCCTAGGAAGCCACGGCTGGGGCCAGGGATCATGGTTTGAGTCCTGTTGGGGGCACATAGTAAGACCTAGTTCCAAAAATATATAGCTGGGCGTGGTGGTGCACGCCTGTAATCCCAGCTACCCAGAAAGCTGAGGCTGAGGATTGCTTGAGTCTGTGGTACTCCAGGCAACGTGAGCCTGCAGTTCCACAGGCAAAAAAAAAAAGGAGACCTAGTCTCAAAAAAAAGATAAATTTGAGGCATGTGTGATAACATGGATGGATGGATGGATGGGCCTAGAAGGACTCATGTTAGCAGAAATAAGCCAGAAAGAAAAAGAGAAGTATGGAATGATCTAACCTATATGTGGGACATAGAGAAAACAAAAGGACAAGAAAAATTTAAAACTAATTGTGAACAAAATTGAAGCATAGTGCAAGAGAGGAAGAGGGGGTTAAAGTTGGGGAAGGGATGGGCACAAGAAATTAAGATGATGGTTCGTGGGTAACAAGGCGCTGGGAGAACCCTGGGAAATATAACGATGTAAAATACATGTGTGTGTAATCAAATAAAAAATTTTTTTTTAAGTAAGGCTCTCCCATAAGCCAGATCATACAGCAACCATTCTAGTGTGGTTTATTTTTACTACAAGCTGTGTTTATTTGGTGGTGTTACTATTTTATTTTGGCCTGCCTAGGAACTTGATCTTTAACTAGGCAGGATTTCTTTTTTTTTTTTTTTAGACTAGGTTTCACTATTTTTGCCTGTGGAACCACAGGCTCACGTTACCCATGGTACCACAGACTCAAGCAATCCCCAGCCTCCACTTCCCAAGTAGCTTGGATTACAGGCATGTGCCACCACATCCAGCTATATTTTTTTGGAACTAGGTCTCACTACGTGCCCCCGGTGGGACTCGAACCGCGATCCCTGGCCCCGGCCGCGGCTTCCTAGGCTGCCGCTTACAGGCATGCAACACCATGCCCGGCCTGGTGGTGTTACTATTTAATTAAAATAATGGTCAAACTGCGGAGATGAGACCCACCAAGACCAAAGGTGCTCCAAAAGCAGTACAGGAATGATAAACAGCACGTTCTACCAAGTCCCGGGAAATCGCACTCTCACCAAGGTCGAGGAAATGGATCAAAGAAAAAAAAAAAAAAAAAGACTAAAGGACTAAACAAGAACAAACAGCAAAAAGAAAGGAGGCAAAGAGACCAGGGGAGATGTGGTGTGGGGGGGGGGTATTCCCATGGGGATTAGCCGTTATACAATCATATATTGTAAAATATGCAAAAATAAAAATTAAAAAAAAAATAATGGTGTCAATTCATCTCTGCCCCACAAGTTTTTATCCATTCTCTAATATTTACTGAGTTTTTGTATGTAACAGACAGAGCTCTGTGCACTCGAAATTAAGTGGAAATTTGCCGTCAAGGTATTGACAGCCATTGGAAAAAAAGAAAAAAATCCCTTTCTCAATTACTCAGTATAGAAAAATACAGGCAAATAAATGGGTAACTACTATAACATGTGGGGAGTACCTATGATAGGAGTAAGTTGTTTGGCATAATGGAAATACCCAGAAGATAACCTAATTTTACAGAGCTGTGTTAGGGAAAACAATTAAAGGAAATGAAGTTACAAGTTAAAAACTATAGAACTCCAATAAGCTAATGAGAGCAATGTAGATAGGCAGGGCATCTAGACACAGAGAATAAAAAGAAGAGTCACGTAAAACCAGAAGATGAAAGAATTCTTAAAGAAATCAGGGAAGCACAGAAAAATCTATTAACACTGGTCATAGAATTGTACATTACAAGTTCTATAGCCCTACAACTTCATTCCAGCTATCTTCCATTAATATAAAAATCTTAACTTAGAAAGGCAAATGTTTCTCTGAAGTATTTCTTAAAACTGCATATGAATCCATAACTGATACCAAATTTAAAAGTTCATTTTCAAAAGCTAGATAAGGTTTTTTTTCCCTTAAAGATTTAACTGACTTAATGTTGGTTGATGTTGCTGTTTGTATTTAAGTATAGGATTCCCCCTTCAGGTGTTACTACCATAGTGCATGCACTACCTGATGGTGACTGACTATGGACACTTTTGGTAAGAATTTTAAAAGTCCTTAGAAATTACAACTACAATTTTTTGAGCATTATGCCAGTAAGAAAATACAATCTTACTTTTTTGTTTCAAATAATTTTTTTTTTTTTTTTTTGAGAAATGGTCTCGCTTATGTTGCCTGGGGTAGTACTGATCCCGCAAACTCAAGCGATCCCAGGCCTCTTGCCTCCCAGCGCTTGGACTATAAGTGCACACCACCACATCTGGCTTGTTTCAAATAATTTTTAAGGATGAGAAATGCACATACAAAATTAGTCTCAGTAAGGAAATTCAAATTAAGATAGGAAAGCACAAAAATACATTTTAAATATATTTTTTTAAAGTGCTGATCTAATATGAACATTGTCTCAAAAGGACAAAGTTGAGCAATGTGAATCTGAAACTGCTTTAATTAGCACAATTATTTTCTCACAGTAGTTAATGATGTGATGGGAAAAAATGAGGACTTTAAAATCAGGTTCCTATGCTGATCAGCCACCTACTTAACCTCCTAGCTGGTCTTTTAACTTAAAATCTGGTAACATTTTATCTTTCAAAAGCTTATATTCACATATGAAATACAGAACTGGATCCAACACAATTTTATCCCAAGGTCTATGAATCTCTCCATAGAGGTTTCCAGTCAACTGGACTCTTGCTTTGGATATATGATTAGATCAGGTTTGGATCCCCTGGAAAGACTAAGTGATCCACTGAGAATATGTTCACACCCAAGTGTATAAATCTATATGATCACATATCACAGTGCACACTGTTTAATCATGTGACAGATGGAGTACCCCCCAACCATGAGACTATTCCCTGCTCATACCCAGATCCAGGTACTGCTCTAGCCTTTTGCATATAAAAGATTGGGCTGAAAAGGGATTCATTGATTGCTGGACTTTTTAATATGACTCATATTACTTTATCTCTAAATGCACACATCTTTGGCATATTTGCACACCCTAGAAAGAATCTGAGGTCTGGGAATGTATAGGCAATTGTTCTAGCTATGCTTTTGCCCTTATAAGGTATCCTAAGTTCTGATCCTACAGAGATCAAATTGACAGGTTGCACATAATTAAACAACTTGATAAGCTCGCCTATATGTTTATGTATACACATCTGTGAACATTGCCTCCAAGATGAACATAACCATCACCATTTTAGGTTTCTGTAATCTCATTTGTCCCTCTCTCTGCCCTATCCCATTCAGGTAAGCACTGATCTCCTTTATCATAGTGCATATTAATTTTATTTTCTTAGAATTTTATCTAAATATTTATTGAAAAAATCTTTTAAACATTTATCTTAAGTTCAGTCATAAAGAATGTACTCATGTACCTGGCTTCTTTCACTCAGCATAGTTCTTTTCAGATTTCTCCCTGCTTTAGTGTGTATCAACAACTTGTTGCATTTTACTGCTCAATAGTTTTCTATTATATGAATGTGCCACATTTTCTCTATTTGTGCATCTGTTGATAAACTTCTGGGTTGTACTTAGTTTGGGGCTACAGAAAACACTATAAAACATAAATGTGCACATTTTTTATTGGAAGTTTACTTTCATTTCTCTTGGGCAAAATACCTACATGAAGAAAGGCTAAATAAAAGTGACATAGTATTTTTCAAAGTGGCTCTATCACTTTCATTGCCACCCAAAGTCTATGAGATTTTCAGTTTTCCTATAGATGGTGTGGGCAGGCTTTTTAATTTTAGCCAGTCTAAGAGACATGTAATAGTTTCTGACTGTGGTTTTATTTGCTTTTCTCTAATGATAAATAATGTTAAGCATATTTTCATAGGTTCATTCACCACTTATCTTCTTTAGCAAAGTGTTCAAAACTTACCCATTTTCTACTGAGTTTTGGATTACTTTTATATGTTCTGAACACATCTTTTCTAAAATCTATTCTTTACAAATACTTCTCTACAAGGCTTGTCTTCTCAATTCTCTTAATAGTGTCTTCGAAGAACAGAAGAAAATCCAAGTCAATTAATTTGTTCTTTTATGGATTGTGCTCTGTGGTGAAATGTTAGTTCCCCGCCCCCAACACTCTGCTCTTTCCCTCAAAGGAGCTCCTTCAAGGAACAAGCCAAAAAAATTCACCACACAGAAAGATGAGTATACAAAAGAAAAGAGAGAGAAAGAGAAAGAAACCAGCATAGGATCTACACAAGGCTACTAGCAGAAAAATTTAGGTGGAAAAAGAATAAGAACAAATAACAGCCAAGGAAAAATAATTGAAGATTAAGCAATAAATTTACAGTCCATCTGTACTGGAAAAATAAGCAGCTAAATGAATGAGGAAGCTCTTCATATACAGATATAGGTTTTTCAATGTACTATTTATATATAAATACATATGACATATATAAAGCTTATATATTATATATAATGTAAAAAATTATACATTATATAAATATAAAATAATATAAAATTTATATAAATAAATGAAAACAGCAGGTATCTACAATAAGAATCTTAATATACTGGCCGTCCTGGGGAAGGGAACTAAGCAAATGAGGCATTGAGGTGGAAGGAAGACTTTTTGTTCTATACACTTTTATGACTTCTGAATATTCAACCATGTGAATATACTACTTTTATAAAAACACTAAACTAAAAAAACTGAATGAAAATTACTCTTTTCAATAATTAACAGTTTTCCAGAAAAGAATGTTATTCAGTCTTCTACTGAAATTCAAGATTCTCTAACTTCAGAATGCTTTGTTTTGTTACTGTTTGGTGAGAATATGCAAAATAGAATTTTTCAGCTAGAAAAAAGTAAATGAAATAGCCAGTCCCAGATATTAAATGAAAGTAATCAAACATCATTATATAAATTATCAATAACTAGTACTGGTAGGTACTTACTTAAAGTTAGGAGCCATGCTATATGTTTTGCATAAATTATCTCATTTAAATCTCACATCACAAACATCTAAAAAATGTTATCATCATTTCCATTTTCCAAATGAGGTATCTTTAAGGAGAAGTGCTACATGACACATCAAACAGCAAGTAATTTGAAGAGCTAGGTGTAGGCCATGCAATCAATCAGTCAGCAGTGCCTGTTGCCCATGTGACACCATGAAAGCTCAGCTACATATTTTATTAAACAAGGCACAACGGCATGCCAAACACAGTCTTGCAAACACTCTTCAGTAATGAACATTTAAAAACCTTCAAAGTTCTTACACTCAGAGTTAACTCATTTAAATATCTGTTTATCTTTGAAAACTTATATACAGAATACAAGCCTAAGGGTGTAAATGAAAGCATAAAAACCTGACCACAAATTTTAGACCCAGTTACATGAACTACTTCCTTTAATTCAACAGTCACACAAATGGATAAGTGCTTTTAAAGTGTGTTGTGAAATACAGGATGGTCTCACTTATATGAGGGATATAGGGAAAACAAACAAATGGATAAGAAAACTTTTAAAACTGTCAACAGAACTGAAGCATAGAGCAAGAGGGGAGGAAAAGGGCACAAGAGATTAAGATGGTTCACAGGTAATAAGGTGGTGAGAGAACCTCAGGGTAGACAATGATGCTATATATATATTTTTTTTTTAATTTTTTAATTTTTAAAAATAAAATTAAAAAATAAAAATAAAAAAGTGTGTATTGTTTCATGCTCGCTTCAGCAGCACATATACTAAAGTATGTACTGTTTATTATTAAGCAGATAAAAAGAAACAGCAAAAATATGTGGCGATCTAAATGTGAAATTCTGTAAGGTGGAAATTTATTACATAATTATATATTATTATTTTATCAGTAACCTCTAGATGAAATATTTTTAATGTGTCATCTTTCCTAAGACCAAATTGGGGTAAACTTTTCCATTAGTATTCAAGTGGTTTTCTAAATCTATTTTTTTTAATTGCCTAATTTCTTATTTAAAGATTTACTCTCATTATTAGGACAGCAAAGCATTAGAAGGTCAAGTATTTTTAAGCCATCTGTTCCCACTACACAACCCACATCACTTCATAAACACAGGCAGCTTTACCCACTATGCCCTGTAATTGCCGCACATAATCCTACCAGCTGCCTCATGAAGCCATGCTACGCAGACAGCTCTCCTTCCTCTGAATTAACTGTGTCCACTGGGCCAATTTAAAGCAGTGCTTCTCTAGCACTGCCTTTGCCAACTGTGACAGCTGTTGCAAGAAAGTCTACAGTATATACACTGCTGCTCCTGGCCTCATCTCAATTGTGGGAAGCAAAATTGCTCAGAATAATGTACTTCTCTGAAAGAATGCAGGCCATGAGAGATTTAAATACCATCAGTACCATAACAGGGCTCACTAGACGTTACATTAATAAACACAAACATAAATCATTTCACATTAGTAGATGCTTTCACATATGATTATAGTCCAATAAGGTTCACTGGATCAAGGTATGAACATATTATAAAATTTAATGTCTGAGCAGCCGCAGGGACTAGGATAACCAAGAAAGTACCTGGAACATTAAGTCTCTCTTAGTTCAAATTTCTATTAACCTCAAGCATTCAGATATCATCCAGACTTTTATGTAAGCAAAGTAAAATAACCCCAGTGCTGTTGAAAAAAATAATAATAGTTGTGACCTATATAAGCAATACTAAATTTTGGAGCAGTCACAATCTTACAAAAAAGTGAAATTAATTTTGACTTTATTTAACTAAAAAGATCAAAAATTTCACATGTAATCACTAAAAAAATTAAGAGATTAAGAGATATAATATCCTTTTCTTAAAACTAAGCCTTGGAAATCCACTGTGTATTTTATATAATGAGAACACCTTAATTAGAGGTTAATTTAATCACAAACAGTTCATCTGTATTTAGATTCTATCCAACAGACTTAAAAAGTAGTTGACTTATAATCAGTTTTTCCAATAATACATTCACATGCCACATGTATTCCTCTAATGTTTATACCCATAATAAGCAACAAAAAAGAACTACTTAGATACTGGCTAACATGGATGACTCTGAAAAACAGTTGGCTCAATGAAATATGTCAGACTCAAAACTACATACTATAGCTTATGAAAAATTTTAATAAAAGGTAAAAAAGGAAATTAAGCTACTGTGACAGGTATCACATAGGTGGCTGGGCTGTAATGAGAGATGAGAAAACTGACTACAAAAATGGTAAGGTTAGCTGGTTCACTGAGATAAGACAAAGAGATAGTGAGAAGGAGAATGCATGAGAACAAATCAATCACAATTGTTAACTAAATATGGATAAAGAGAATTACAAGCCAAGAAATACGGTCAATCTCCAAAAGCCAGGAACCGTTAGCCAGCAACCAGGAAGATGTAGGGGTTTTCTGAGAAACACAAGGAAAATGAATTCTGCCAACAACCCAAATGACCAGGAAATGGAGTCTCCAAAATGCACCCTGTAGAATACCACCAACCAACACCTTGATTTAAGTTCAGTAACTGCACCACATCTGTCAACTTCCAAGTCTGGAAAGTGATAAATTAGAGTTGCTCTAAACCACTGTGACTGTGGTACTTTGTTGAATCAGAAACAAAAAAGTAGTACAGGTTTCAAAAGTTTCCACTCCTCTACAGTTCACCTCCAGGGCCTTTCTTTGAATCTTCATTATTGATTGCCTGGGCTATAAATTGCTCTTTCTCCAAACCTATTATGTCTAACCACTATGGCACTGTTAGAAAAATGAGCTTTCTAAGATGTAACTGATTAGAAGAGGCTACTTCACTTTTTAAATCATCCTCACTTGGGATTCAATACAATCCCAATAGAAAACCAGCAGACTTTTGGTAGAAAATTAAAGGGTAGATTCTAAAATGTACACAAAAAGGCAAAGGAAAATAATAATAGTAATAAAGTAAAAGAATAGAGTTAGAAGACTTATACTACACAATTTCAAGACTTATTACAATGCCATAAGGATTAAGACAGTATGATATTAATTGTAAAGACAGAAGTATATAAGTGGAACAAAACAAACTCAAAAACGTGATCACAAATTTTCATCAAATGAGTCACAGTAATTGAACAGAGAAATGACAAATCTTTTCTATAAATGGTGCTAGAACTACTTACATTTTTCATAAATGAAATTTTACTTTCTCTTCACACCATACATACAAATTAAATCAGATGATAAGTATCAGCCCAAAATATATCACTCAGCTAGAAATATATAACTTCTAAGAGAGAAAGTAGGGGGAAAAAATCTCTGTGATCTTTGGGTAGACAGATTCCTTAGGATATGAAACAAATCATGAGGGAAAAAAAGACTGGTAAATTCAACTTGATTAAAATTAAAGGCGTATGTTCTTCAACATCAAGAAGCACAAGTGTAAAACACATAAGACAAAATATTTGCAATACATATGTCTAAGAAAGGAGTTGTCTGTAAAATATATTCAAACTGTTATAGATCAATAATAAAACAAGATTCCGTTCAAAATAGGAAAGGGCAGATCATTAAATAAGAACTATGACTAGCAAATAAAACCATGAAGAGATGTGCAACATCATTTATTATCAAGAAAATCAAAATCAAAATCGCAGATACCACACTCTCACTAGATAAGCTAAAAATGAAACTGCAGATAAGTGTTGGCAAAGATACGGAACAACTGTATGCACATAGAAAAGTAATGAACAAATATAATGTTAGAGCCAGTAGGCAGCTATCTGCTTAGTTAAAAGTTAAAATATACAGAAATTCCACCCCTAGGTATTTACCCCAGGGCTATTACACAAAAAGCATATTACACAAAAAGAGCTACATGGATTGTTCAGAGCAGCTTTATTTATTCTTTCTGCTTCCTAGAAACATGATATACTGTCAAACATTCTTTTTATGATATACTTGCCCTTTCCCTCTCAACTACATCCTTACCATTGCTTGCAACTGTGCTTAAGTCTCCCATTTGAAAAAAAATAAATAAAACACCTCTACAGACTTTACAATTCCATACAATTTCCAATTCATTTCTCTTTTCAAACTACTGAAGACAGTTTTCCAAACTAACTGGATCCATCCTTCACCTCTTCTTAAGACATGCTTCCTGTTCTCCATCCCATCAATCCACTAAACACCCTTGCCAAAATTAGCAACTATGATATTACTAAAACCTCATCTTCATTATAACTACCCAAGTATTTATGAGTATTTATGTACTCATATACATTTTACAGTCTCTCTAGATTTATCATATATGATAAAATGTGAAAATGTAATATATTTGCAATTATAACAAAGATTGTTAAAATTTCTAGTAACCTCCTTTTTACAGTTTCTCTAAGATATTTTATCTGCATTTCTGGTAACCCCATACAATCAACACCCCACAATCTCCTTTTAAATCACAAAATTCAAAACACACACAAAAAAAAGAGGGAAAGGCAAGGTGGGCGAAAATACCAAATGTTTGTTAAGTACAAACATTAGACCATAAGTCCATTTCACAATATAACACTGTCAAATGTTAAAATGTTTAAAACACAGTAAATATAATGAAGTATTAAATTTAATAATGAAGTATTAAGTACTAAATTTTAATATGAAGTATTAACAGATTTGGAAACCATATATATGGAGTTTCACAATCCTAACCAGGTCACTTTTTAAAAATTTTATTTTTACTTATAATCATTTTTTTACTGAAGATAAACTCTGCTGATAATAAGCACAAAGACTAGAATGTCTATGATGATTCTTTCTCCTAAAACTTTCCATCTTGCCTAAATCACACCTTTTAGGATGTTGAAGAAAATGCTATACACTGGCATAAAATATGTTGGGTTTAACAGAAGGAGAGAGGTTATATCTATACAGTTAAGTAACTACAAAGGGCTGCATGTTGTATCTGAGACCTGTCAACATAAATCTGAGACGTTCTTTAAGTATGTTCTAGCTATCCCTAAATTATCAATTCAAATCCATCAAAGTGAAAATGACTTCATTACGAATATTTTCAACTCAAGCTACACTAAAAATTAAATCAGATGGTTCACTGCAATCTTAAAGTTGTATTGATTTATATAATTCCTTTATGTTGCATCTATATTTTGGGTAATTTGCCATTAATAATTGCTATGTGAATAATAATAAAACCTTTTATCACCTTATGCTATACCAATATGTAATTGTTATACATAGTGATTATCTGGGAAAAAATAATTTATGAAAATATGATTATTTAACTTGAAGCTAAACAGTGGAGAGCTACTAAGGTACTACTTAAAATATTGTTTATCAAATGTTGAAAGAAAAAAGAAATATGACTCATCTTCATGAGAACCTAAAACAAAAGTACTTTATAGGACTAAAGAAATATAAATAGGCACATCCCTGGGAACATACAGCTAAAATTATAAAGCACAAGGGACAAATGACAACTGTTATTATTAAAACAGATCAAAAACAGAAACTGGTAAGGCTACTTAAATTTCTATAAATCAAAGAAGTACATCGTCAGGTAAGAATAGGTTCTTACTCTTAAATTTATGTTAAACCCAAACACTTATCATAATTTCAGTTCAATGTAATTATTTCAATGGATCTTATTCACACCTAGAGAATAACTATGTAAAATATTTGTTTACAGGGTAAAAACAACTTTTTTTTGATGGATATCAGCTCTGCAACCATCCATTTGGAAAGAGTACAACTGTTACTTCCTATGGTTAATCAAGATATTATCCACATTATACTTAATACAGTATAACTCATAAAGCTATAGTAATTTCTTAAGTATCTATTATCATATATAATCATAAACAATTTCCATATGGCTCTTGAGATCTGGACTGTATGCAAAGTTGTTAATGATATCAAAGGATCAGATGCTATAAGCTCATAAATCATTAAAAAGTTGTTGACATTCTTTTATGCTATATAAAAAGTTTTGTATTGCTGCTTGCTCTCTCTATATACCTAACATTGTATTACATCCTTTGGGTACATCTATAACTATATCACATTATAATAAAAGTCATATTTTATTACTAATTAAAGCTTATTTTTAACTTAGTTCTTCAAATGTCTCCAGTGTTATAATTATAGTGAAATAATGCACACTAAAATTTTTTCACTAAAAAATTGCTTAATGTTCAGTGTCTTATTAATATAAACTTAAGTCAAAAATTCCTCCAACATAGTGATTGAACATCCTTTGGGTACATCTATAACTATGTCACATTATAATCAAAGTCATATTTTATTACTAATTAAAGCTTATTTTTAACTTAGTCCTTCAAATGTCTCCAGTGTTATTATAGTGAAATAATGCACACTAAAATTTTTTTCACTAAAAAATTGTTTAATTTTCACTCTTATTAATATAAACTTAAGTCACAAATTCCTCCAACATAGTGACTGAACATAATAAAAGGTATTACTTGAAAATGAATGAGATAAATTTTAAATAACCTTGATTATAAATGTCTCCACAAATAGTATTAACAATATGTTCTCATAAGTACAAAGAATGTCAATATTTTTTGAGACGATAAAGACAGAAATGAGAGAAATGGACACTGTAAACCTATTACAAGACAAATAAAAATCCTTCTTTAGTAATTATACTTGTTTGCATTTTTTCTAAGACATTACTTCTAAACTATAATCTAGTGGGCATACTAATAAGTTTAAGAGATTAAAAATATTTAAGTTCCACACACTGAAACTTCAGTAGTGCTAAATGAGGGCTTCAAAATGCTTTTGAACACAAACAAGATCTAAGTCTAAGGACAAGTAAGATCCCTGGAAACCTATCAAAATTTTCAAAGAGGATTAGGACCTCCAAATTTCTGGCTAACTATCTAAAAGCTAAGTATCTCTTATCACCCCTACATGTTTTTCAAAAGTTCAATGAGTAGCATAAATAGTCAAAGCTATATGAAGATAAAATCCCACTGAAGATGAATCAAAGCAAAACCACAGAAACAAAAAACAGGTAAGTGGTTGTGTAGGTCTGAGACTGGAAGAAGGGGGAAAATGAGTGTTAATGGGTAGAAGGAATTTTTTGTCAGGGTAAAATTCCAGAACATGAAAACACTGTGAAACAAAAAAGTAGTAACATACAACTAAATATATATATAGTTATCCGGGCATACATTTGTATATAAATATGTATATATACATATATAAATACATATACATACAAACATATATATAACTATATATATGTTTAGCATATATATATTTATATATATATGTTTAGTAGTGTGTGCCTACATGTGTATATAAATATATATATATAAATAAAGTTGTATGGATATATACATATTTATATACACACGTAGGCACACACTACTAAATGGTAGACTTCCATGGTATGAATTTTAAGATTATGAATTACATTTCATTTTAAAAGTATCTATCACTGCATTGCTTCTCAAACATTAGTATGCAGAAGAATTTCCTGGGGTCCTTACTAAAACAAAAGATTGTGAGTAGTTCTGAGAAGAACCTAATAATAGTCTGTATCTGTAACAAACTACCAAAGGCCACTATTGGCGCTGCTTGGCAAGTCACCCTGAGAGGAAAGGCAGAGCACACCCCCACCCTTCTGCTACCTATATCTTGATGCCACCATTATACTTGAGGACAAAAATGCCTCAATTTACAAACCAACAGTCAAGAAGATGTAATGTACAGCCTCGGGACTATTATCAATATTATGATACTGCAAATTTGAAAGCTACTAAGCAAAGTTGGTAAACAGGCTTATCATGATGATCATTCCACAATGCATACAGATGTTGAATCATTACGGTATATACCTGAAACTAAAATAATGTTTAAGTCAATTATATTTCAATAAAAAATAAAGTTTCTCTACTAAAAATAAAATGTAAAAAAAAGTATGTGTAATCAACAAATTATTTTTTAATTTAAAAAGTTTTTAAAACAGTAAGTTAGACCAAATGATTTCTGACATAAAATTATAAATTTAGGTTAATTTTAAGATAAATTCAAATCTTAGGCTAATGAGAACATGAGCGATGAAACTCTCCCACTGATAGTTCAAATTAAGGTTCTACAATGTTAGTCCTATGAGCCTCCAGGTCAGGTATAAAATAATACTATTACTAATAATAATAAAATAAGTCCAATCTAATTTTTTTATTAGACTGTTCTAATAATAGCAGGGTATGCTGACTTGGAATGCACGAGAAAGAGACTGTACTCCTGGTTCACCCCTTAACTGGCTCAGCTTTAGAAGAATCATTTATTGATGGACGTTAGCCTCCTCACTTCTGAAATGTTGATGATTTATTAATCTTTAAGATTCCTTCCAGTTCAAATACTAAAGCTGCCAAGGAATTTGAGAGTTTCTCTCAGTAAAAGAATGAGTTCACAGATGAGAACTCAATAAAGAACAGATGGAAGCAGGAAGGCAAGAAATTCCATATAGAAATCTCTGACAACTTTCTTAAATCATCCATTTATACCCAGCAAGACCACAGCTCCTATCACTTCAAAACCTAGCATTTTGGATCATATCCCCAAGAGAAACAAGTTGATTCAAGTTCTGTATGTAAATATAATGCTATCTACATCTTTGGAGATCAGCTTCACAGCCTGGGAGGAGTACATCACACCCCAACACGTGAGCCAAAAAGATCCAGAAGGTGTGGATATATTCTATCAACAGAACTATGAAGGCTATGCAAAGGTGAAACAAATGCATCACTGATACAGAAAACCTTTGGCATTTTGCATTGAACATTCAAGAGTTCCTGCTGTGCTCCTGGGACAGTGAGATTTCATGATATAAAAGTTATTTTGCTGTGGCATTAACATAAAGCATATTTATTAAGAGGTACAGTACAAAGGTTGCTTGACAGTAAGTAACACAAGCAATTCAAATGCACATCTCAATGAGGCTGTGTTATTACCTAGCCCTCATGAATCTTTTATATATTAACTTTCTGAAGTAAAAAAAAAGAAGTAGCTTCTCTTGAGGAGGGGAAGGGGTAATAAAAAGTAAGTCACTCCCAATGCTCATGACAGAATTTTTAAAAAACTCAAGCTTTGGATAAAATTTAAAAGATAATGACACACTTGAATTTGGCAATAGATTAAATATGTCCATAATGGCTCCATGTGGACCTAAGAGTTTCCGTGATAATTGTCTTAACCAGTGAATGCTTCTAAACATTACTTTCCTTATTGAGAGAGAAATTAAGCTTCAGTGGAAGTTTTAAAGGCAGTAGAGCAAGGATACACAAATACTCAATGGAAATAAATTTATGAAGAAAGCCAGGAGCCTCTACAAATATTTCCATATTCCCTTGGAATTGTTCCTAGCAAATGTCAAAGAGCCTTGTGTGTAAAATTCCAATGAGGGAAGAAATTCTCTGCCAAATGGTATGGCTCTATTAGAAAACCAGATTAAAAGGAAGTCAAGGTAATGGGTTTGCAATACAATTCTTTCATTCTTCAATTACAAAAATATGAAGTTCACCTATGGTTACTTGCTTATTTAGAGGGAGAGGGCTCTATTTTCTTTTCTATTTGCTTTCTGTAGAGAAAGCAAAACTTTGAACTTTAATTCTGATTTTTGAATTTTAATTTCTGATTTCTTTTTGCCATTTCCTTAGCATTTGGAGTAAAAAATATATCCACCTGTAGAAAATGTATTAACTAAACTAACAGTACTAAGATAAATTTATGCAAAAAGGACGTCTAATTACATTTAGAAATAAAAGCTAATTAAAGTGAAAATCGATGTTCAGTAAGCTGCAATTATCTATAAGGTTTTTAGTTTTCCCCATCATATTCTTTAATTGTCCTTCTGTTAACAGCCATGTCCTCTAAAGGATTCCTGTGGTCCTACAGCCAATAATGGTACCATCCACCCTAACCCCAATGACAGGACTACCCAGCTTTAGTCTGGGAAAGAGAAAGCATCTTCTCATTAAGACAAATACAACCTGGAAGAGATCAATCTGCTGCTTTCTACTAGCAGGGACAAAACCCACCCCATGAAGAGAGAAATCAGACCCACAAAAAGGGAAACAAATCTCAAAAACAGAGCTTAAGAAACAGATCCAGTCAAACTTGAAGCCACTGTTACCCATTCAGAGTATCTGGGGCACACGACTGTCATGTAACCAATCCTTGTCACCAATTGTAGGGACAAGCATCAGGATCAGGCTTACCAATCTGTACAGGCTCTTGGTTGGTTTTTAGCAGTTACACAGACACACAAGGCAGGGCAGGGCAGATTCTCTCTCTGGCGTTCTCTCATGTTCTCTCATTCGCTCTCTCCTCTCTCATGCTCTTGTGTGCTTATGCTAGTGCACTCTTTTTCCTCTCTCCTAGGCCCAGAAGAGCACGCTTACACAAGTGCACACCATTGAGCCACACAATCTGGGGAACACACAGCACACTAGATGCTGGTTATAGGCTAATGGAGGAAAAAGCCTGAGTGAACTCACTTACCCTACAATAACTTACAAACTTCTTTTCTTTTCTGAGTCATAATCAAATTTCAGTTATCTGTTAAAGAGTTACTTATAAGTTACAAGTTACTGGTATTGATTTTATATATACAAGTTACTTTTAAGTTGCTTGTATCTACTAAGGCAGGGACCACATGTAATTTCCTTTAAAAGCTGTAGAACAGTTACTATTTAACTCTTTTATAAAAGAATAGTATGAATAGGTAATTTGCTAAAAATTGGAAACTATATTAATATACATATAGAAGGTAAGTCACACTTTAATTTCGGCCAAAAAATAAAAAATTTCAAGAAAAGACAATCTTGCTGGGATAGCATTAGTATATTTCAGTTTCAGCAAGTAAAACCTGAATGTTTTCCTTACTCTCAAGAGGTTCAGAAAAACATAATTGTACAATAAGTGAGGGACTACTAAGACAAACCTGGCACAATATCAACACTTGAAGATCCTTTGTATTATGCTTGAAACTTTTCTGTAAGTTCAAAGTTACTTCAACAGAGCTTACAACTTAGAATTTTGTTATATTACTAGGTAGCTAATTAGGTAGGTAGTTAGTTAACTAGTTGATTATATAGTTAATTAAGGCAGGTGCAGTACCTAAGACAAGGAACTGTCAAGGAGACAGCAAAGTTGGAAGCACATACAGAGGCCAATAAAACAACATCTGGGAGATACAGAGGTCAATAAAACAACATCTAAGTGACTTTAAAACCACCCTGGCAGGAAAGGAAAAGAGAAATACTGGATGGTCTCACTTACATGCGGGATATAGGGGGGGAAAAAGTTCAAACTAAAAGAACTAATGCATATAGAAGGGATGGGGAGGGAGAGTGAGATCAGGGTAGAGATGAGGACAAGAGATGAAGAGGAGGAGCTGGACACAGTGGCATGTGCCTGTAAACGACAGCTATGGAGTCATGGCTGGGGCTGGGGATTGCAGTTCGAGTCCCACCTGGGGCAACATAGCGAGACCTAGTCCCAAAAAAAATAGCTGGATGTGGTGGCATGCGCCTGTAATCCCAGCTACCTGGGAAGCTGAGGCTGGGGACTGCTTGAGTCCTTGGTACCATGGGCAACATGAGCCTGCAGTTCCACAGGCAAAAATAGTGAGACCTAGTCTCAAAAAAAAAAAAGATTAAGATGAGGGCTCACGGTGACAAGCTGGTGGGAGAACCTCCAGGTAGACAACGATGTAAAAAATACATATGCGTAGTCAGTAAAAAAAAAAAATCACCCTGGCAGACATGTGCCCCAACTGCTATTTGACACCCGTGTCAGGGACAATGGTCACAGTTCTATCAACTGCCAAATAAGGACTAAAAGATCCCCTTCCACCCAAGGGGGAAATTGGATAAGCCCCAAAAGGATGAGCAGTCCCTATACTTCAGATATATCCCATATCCCTTCTGGTTAGGGCAGGTGTTCTTCCACAGACACATTTACTCCAATCCTTCCCACGGTACTCTGAATAAATAAACTGCCAATTCACTCTGCCTGGACATGGCTTTGAAGTCTTGCTTTGCCATAGTCAAGAACCCATGCCCTCTCAACAGGTAACAATGCCATCAAATTCATATACTATAATGCATGTATAACCCCTCATAGGAAATGGATGCAACTTAGACATTCATATTCGTCCTATGTTAAAATGCTATTTTACCTGTTTGGGGAGTCGGAACAAAGAGTTCTTATAGAAAATGTCCTTAGCCTGGCTCCATGTACCATCGATGATGATAATTGTGGAAGGATAAACAGAAGAATCTAATATAAATTCTTCCAAAGTAGCAGCTTCAGCCCCTGGATATAATATCAATGTATCAGACCTCCGACAAATAGCTGAAAGTTCAGGATCTCTAAAAAGTTTTAAAAAAATCTTTATGAGCTCATGAATGTAATAAAAATTATTATTGCTACTGAATGTCATTAAAATACATTTAAAGTACTGTGGCACTGGAGACATAATAATGAACAAGATCACCTCTAGAAGAAACAAAACAGCTTTGAAGGGAGAGGAAAGACGTTAGAGTCGGTATCAGAAAATGAATCCTCTTCATCTCTGATGCATGCCATTTTCAAGAAAGTACAGCCCGTCTCATGTCTACAATGTCCCTTGAGACTGGGATCAAAGTAAAGATGTGGCCCTTCATACTCCTAACACACAATGTACTGAAGGCTACCCCTTACTTCCAGAAGAGAATAAATGGTATAAAGATTACAAAGGAGGATATGTAACTATTTATACATGATAATGCTACTTACACAGAGAGCTCTCATGAATATATAAAGCAATTTCTACAACTAATTTCTATTTCTATTACTAATAAATGAATTTAGAAAATCACTGACACAGGGTTTATATATGAAATGCAATTATTTTCCAATTCACCACCGCAAAAAAAAAAATACCTGAAAATAAGTACTTGTAAATTCCATCAACAAAGGATACCGAAAGCATGGCTCTTAATCAGATTACATGAGGTCCTCTAACAAAAACCTATTCTAATTATTCAGTTAACAGATCAATAGTGAAAACAGTCTTAATCAGCTTTAGTTTCAAATCCATCAGTGAATAATAACTTAGAGAACAAGTTCAACATAAGGTACCACAGGAAAAATCTCTACTAAATCTAATACAAGTACTCTGCCATCTGAAAGGTAATTTTAACCAAAAAACACAGTAAACATGTACAACTTATTTAGGCTCTAAGTATATTACGATGGAATTCAGATAATGCCATGACTGTCTAATTGCATTTCAATCACTGTCTTTTTGGGGTGTTTTGTGTTATTTTATTTTGAAAGACAAGGTAGAACTTAATTTTTTTTTTATTATTTCAGTGTCTCATATTCTGGCACGAAAGGATAAACTAAAGGAAATCATTTTTAAGGATCAGTGTAGGAAAGAATTGTCTTAAGTTGCCTTAAAAGTTAAGGAACATACCTTTCTTCACTGAAGCGACGACCAATCTTGACCTTGCACTTGTCCTGGGGCAAGCATGCTGCTAGAAGAGGAACTGTCCGAAGCACTTTGCTTTCCTTTCATTAAAAAATAATTAAAATCAAGATTTTTACTTAGACAAACACACTTTCAAACTTTTAAGATGACATCAGATTCATAGCTCTATACATAATTCTTATAAGCATTTCACTAGACATCACAACTTAATAAAAAACTAATCACTTCCTTGTCTTTGGTTCTAAGAGCAGTGTAGTATCTGTTCTTATCAGTTTGATAAAAACCTGTAGTTTATCTGATTTATCAGTATAATAAAGTATAATACAAGTGTATACTCTTACTCTACTTAGGTATTTCACAGGGACACAAATCTAAGTAGGATAACAAATCTAAGTAAAATTATGCAAAAATGCTAAAATTATGCAAGATGAAGATTTCTGTCTAAATTATATAATTTATTCTAACAAACACTTTATTCCAATAACCTTCTGTGACGGTGAGGGTTGGAGAAAAAAGGGCTGCTGGTAGGAATGTAGACTAGTCCAGCCTGTATGAAAAGCTGTGTGGATATTTCTCAAAATATTAAAAATGGATCTACCATATTGCCCAGCAAATCCACTCCTAGGTCTCTACCCCAAAATACAAAAACACTATTTCAATAGGAAGCCTGCACTCCTGTGTGTATAGCAGTACTATTTTCGATAACAAAGACATAAAAATAAATTAAATGCTCAAGAACAGATAAATAAATCAAGAAGGTGTGGTATTTATTACACAATGGAAGATTACTTGGTGATCAAAAATAATAAACTGCAAATAAAATTTGCAGCAACATGAATGGAGCTGGAAGGGATTATGCTAAGAGGAACAAGACTAAAAGAGAAAGGTAAAAACCAGATGGCATCATTTGTAGGCGGAATATAGAAAAAGCAAACAAAGGGTCTAACAAAGGTGACATTTAAAAACAACTCTCCAAGAGGACTTTAGAGCTAAAGCTTTCAGAAGGGAACAGGGAAAAGGAGGTGAAAGAAAGGGGTGAGAGCACAATGGACTTTGGTGGAGGCTCATGGGTGGTTATTAATGTGAGTGGTATGGTAACTGCACCTGAGGGGGGAATATCCTATACTGCCAAAAAACACATCAGCAAGGAAGTGTAACAATAGTATTTCAAAGCGATGAATAAACTATTTTAAAAAGAAAGTATAGAAGAGAACTTATCACCCTTCTTATAAAAGGAAATACTAAAAAAATCATAAAATATACTTATGAGTTTTTGAAAAATGGAGAACATCAACAAGACTGATTATAAGGTGTTGTGGGAAAGAGAAAAAAGGGGGGAACAGAAAATGTGGGGTAGGGGGTTGAGAGACAGCTATTTCTCTTTGAAATATCTCTTTGAACATATCTCTGGCTCTGAACCAGAGTAATGCTTCACATATCTTCCACAATAAAAACTTAAACCAACCAGAATGTGTGGTAGAGGAGGTAGAATAGAAACAATAACAAATTAATGTGATTATATTTAAAATGAAAGCAAGACCAGATAAAATTATCCACTAAAAGTGATGGAAATTAAAAATGTTAAAAATAAATACAAGTCATCTTATGTCTAGAACCACACAAGAATTAAAAGGCACCATATATGTAAACTATAAAAAAATAGCATTTCCCATACAAAGTTAAGTTTTTCCAAAATGTTTATGACTAGTAAGCTATATTTTATATAAACTATATATAAAACACTTATACCCTAAATGTAAATGTAATTAAAAATGAATATTGACCAAATTGTCACAATCCTAACAAAGAATGTGATTAACATGGAAAAATATATTGCCCAACAAATGGAATTTTAACAGTTTTTAATAAAAGAATAAGTGTTTCACCATTTAGAAAAATGACAAATTAACATATATTATATCTTTGTTAAAGTCTTCAAGTTGAAGATGTTTCATAAATATAAGGAAAAAATTTCATCTTCAAAAGTCTGATTTGATTTACGATGTCCTGAGTTCCTAAATGCCAGAAGAATTTAAACACATTGCCTAGTGTTGTATGTATCACCTATGACTTCCTTCCTACCCTCTTAATTGCTAATAATTAAAGAGTTATACACACACACATACACACACACACGCCTAATTCTAACCACTATAGGAAAGTATTAATTTAAAAGTCCTTTATAAATTTGCTACATATTTTTCTATGCATCAAAGGGAAATTTTTAAAGTTAATATATTCATTTTACAACACTGAAATGCTGAACATTATTCTACTTTAACAATAAAAAGTGTCAACAAATCTAAGTTATATACAAAATAAAGAAAGCAATGATTTTCCTGCTATATTCAGGAAAATCACAACTCTTCTTCATATGAAATCACTGGAGTTCTAAATCGCTATACTATTTAATAACACAGTTTTATGAAATCAGTTTTGCATCTTTAAAGCACATGGTACTGTAACATTACCATATAATATACAAAAGAAACTATTTTCCCCAAAAGAAAGCACTTATTATGAATTTATTTCTAGAACTAGAAGAGATGAGCTTGCTGATCGATGTGTTTCCTCCTATGTATTAATGTTCTACCTATAATAACATATTTTATAAATCTTACCTCTGCTGGGTGCTGAATTATGTACAAGTGGGTAGAGATATGGAGAGGATGCAATGGGAGAAATGGACACAAACACACTTTCTGAGGCCGGCTAAGGGCAGAAAAAGAAAGAAAACCTATAAAAATTTTAAATACATTGATACAATAAAACTAAAAATTGAGCATAACCATTATTACAGAGATTTACTAAAGCTGCATTTTTTTTCAGTGTAACACCAAGAACGAGATTAATCAGACTTTAGGTACTTGAGAATTTGAAAAAGGGTTGAAGTTCTTTACTGTCTACATAGATTAAAGTAACTTTAAAAATCTTACATTCGATATCTTTAGTGGTAGAATACTCCTAAGTAACCATGGTCAGCTAATCTATGAAACAGCATTTTTATTAACTGGCATTTCCAAATAAAAAACAGATTTCATGTCAAAGAGAACCTGTCAACTCTTCTAAAGCATGTGATATGGGAGGGAATATAATAAAGTATTAGAATATAATTATGATCTAGGAGAGTTCTAATTAGATTTAGCCATCAATCAGCATGGTGAGTTTACCAGTTGCAAGAAGACATCCGAGGAACAGCTAACTATATTCAGCTACTACTACATTCAGAGTATCTGCCTCAATTATATATTTCCCTTTACTGCCTACTTTATTTCACTTACCTTTTAGAGCTTCTCCATTCTTTCGATAATATATTCAAAGTTCAGAAGGAATAAAAGACATAGCTCTCATTTCAGGGCTTCAGAGTATTTTCTTCCCTAGGCACAATCAATGACCCGTCAAGCAGGGATAATAGGTAGCTATTTTACCACTACATCGTCTATTTGCTACATGTGTTTACAACTTAAAATTCATCAAGCAGCCAGATACACAACAGATCACTGCTACAGGCAGGTGGTACAGCCATTACAACGGAAAACAAGCAAATGGCATACTAAAGGGACCTTCCAGCAACACACTTACTGTAAGGCTGACCACTGTCAACCCGTTCCTCAATTTTACTTATACAGAGATATCATCTAAGGTAAAAAGTGCTTGCATCAATAAGCCACAGAGTACAAGTAAATTGGTTCAAATATCTGGTATATCTATCTTATTCTGTAAGAAACTGTCACACCTATGATCCTGATGAAGAAAAGTATCTAAATGATACCCTAGGCAGAGTTAGAAATGTATTGCACAACATCACCCTCTTCCCCTGTCTCCTACTAAACCTAGAAAATTAACCCAAGGAAAACCAGTATATTCACTTTCTGGTGACATCTGAGATGACTCAGTGATAATTCTGCCCTAAGCTGGATTCCCTCTCAGGAATGTGAGCAAATGGTAAACACAAGTGAATACAAAAGAGGAATAGACAGTGTGTGGTGGAACTGGGTATTCTGACAAACAGGTCAACAAGATCATCAGAAAGGATACTGCAGAGTCTAAGGATAAATAGGATGGCATACATTCAAATTTTATATCCTTAGTTTCTGATTTATATAAAATGCTGTATCTGACTGAAATACATAATCAGATGTCAGTAAAATTCTTTCAGAGAATATAATTTAAGACAAGATGGCGCTATTTTAAAAAATTTAGAATTTCATTGTATCTCAACTTAAATACCTATAAATTGTATGATTCTCAGAAAATTAAATGTGCAGAATAGAAAAGATTTTTCTATCAATAGAGCCAAAGATGTGTAAAATGCAATCAAGCAAACAAGCTGGATAGAAGCAACAAATTTTTGAAGATAATAAAATGCTAGGTCAATAAAACCCCTGAGGGGGTGGGGAGAGCAGGCCCCACCCGCCAGTAAGTGGCTGCTGACAGGCAGCCACTTATAGCCAGCCTGGGCAGTGCCCTGTAGCCCCCAGCCCCTAGAAGCCAGGGGCATGGAAGGGCTTGTGGTGGTCAGGTCGGTCCACCCCCCGGGCTGGGAGCTTCCGGTGCGCAAGGTGGGGGGGCAGGGCGGGCCGCTTCCATCTCTCTCTTCTTACTCCAGCTAAACTTCAGAGGAACCAGAATATGCACAACACCAACCCCAACACTGAACAGGTGAGGGACCAGGCAAAAGTCCAGCCCACAGGCCGGAGCTGGACACAGCAGATGGACAACCAAGTGAACCAGTGCATGCAAGACCAGAAAAACAACCGCAGAGACACGATGTCACCATGCGCACTTCTGTGCTAGCCAGGCCAAGACCTGGGACTTCATTATGGAGATATATTCAAGGAGAGCAACACACCCTCCCCTCATTGCAGGAGAGGAGAGGATGAACAAAGAGGGGTTAATGGGCCCCACATCAAAACTGCAAACTGAAGTAGAGGAGATGATCTTCAAAGGCCACTCGCAGAAACCTGAACTCACAGAGAAACTTCTTGACCAACACTGGCTGGGGGCAAGGCCACCTAAGTCCAACACCAGAGTCATAAGGAAAAGCAGCAAAGCAATGGAGATGGGATTGGATTGGAGAGGGTGGCCTGCAGCAAGAAAACATGGACAGATCACAAATGAATATAACCTGGCCACCCAACGCAAACTTAAGACTGAAAATCTAACAGCAAGATTCGCCTGGACCCAACAATGCAGTCCCTCACTCAGAGAAAAGACACTAACATAGGAAAGAGACTAATGGACTCAGCACAGCTAATAAACAACAGAGAGTGGGGTTTGAGAGAATGAAACAGGCACCAGAGTGAAACAGGGTATAAAGAGACTTTTTGTTTTTACTTAACTGTTTACCCCTATCTGCTTGCTTCTTTTTTTAAAGTAGGCTATAAGCAGTTTTTTTACAATTACTTTTAACCTTAACTGGATACACTTATCTGCCTGCTTCTCTCTCCAAAGCAGGCTACACACTCTTTATTAGCATTTTTACTGATTACCTTTACCATTGATATGCAAAAGCCAGCCAGCTGCTCTCTGCTTTTAGCTTTAAAAACTGCAGAAAAAAAAAAAACTTTAAAACACAGTTTAAACTTTTCACTCGTGGGTTTTTACTACCATCCCCAGCCTTTTCAACCAAAATATCAAACCAGTGCAAGACTATCAGTGCAGTGTAGACTAATTTATTTTTAACAAAGTGATTTTTAATTATTTTATTAACTATAAAAGAAACATGTAAGACTCAGAATACTTTTAACATTGTCTAAACCCTTTCTCAGTATTGTCTAAAGTCCTTTCCCAGATTGCCCCAAAATCCTCAGTCTCTCAGTCCTAATCGTCTTATTAATGTCCAGACAGAGTCCATCTCCAGACGCTTGAAGACATGTTTTTTTGAATGCTCCTCGTTGTCTTTCACGCTGTCTTCTCCTTGTCACCTTCAGGTAGCAGGAACTCCATGGTGCCAAACTAGCAAAGTTCACTTTCTTCTCAGGCCTAACTTTTGCACGGCCTCTTTCAGACACAAATTAAACTTAACAAAGCAAACTCTAACACGGAGTTTAAATCTGCAAACTCCTTAACTGCTTTCAGCACACATGCTGCCAGCCTGGGTCAGCCAAGGGTTGCAGGCCCTCGGTGGCCACATGGCCAAGCTCACATGGCTCACATCTTTACAAGATGGCCGATTCCCATCTCCTCTCCATATTGGAATCCCAATCCAATTGAATCTTGAATCGAATCCTTCTCTTTGTTTGCACACCCTTTATATACCCTGATTTCCCACCTTCCAGGAAATCTGTTTTACCTTGACTATTT